>CM046892.1:6113776-6190757 GCA_025688845.1 Cucumis hystrix | reverse complement strand
CCCGAAGGATGCACATATCAGTCTAGTGCTCCCGAAGGATGCACATAAAGGGGATGATCCCGAAGGACACCCGCAGGGTAACTATCCACTAGGAAACTAATAATGTATCCCCTCTGTCCATTCTAAACATCTTAAAAATCATTCTTAATACAGTCAAATTTTTTTATCACATAAGCTCCCCCTTTAACCTCAAACAATTTCACCCAAGGACAGTCGAAACATATCACTACATAAGTCAGCCACATAAATAGCCCAGCAGTCACAACATACGCTAGACAACAAGTCCACGTCAATCCATACATACATATATAAATTTCATTCAGTCAAGCACAATATACATTAAACTTTCAGTCCACACCCAAACACACAGCATAACCTTCATCCCGACTCAGTCCAGACATAACATTTCAGTTCATATAATCAATACGCCTTAATTCTTGTTATTGAGTCCAGTAGAAAGCCCCTTACCTTAGCTTTACTCTAACCCCTTGATTGAACCCACGTTTGCGAACAACCTAAACATTAAGACAATCACTCAATACCTTTCTTTAACGTATCATTCATTTAAAATCAACCCAAAGGTGATGTTTCACAACTTACTCAAATTCACGAAACAAGCTCCAATTAACAATTGTTCGTTGTGAACCCAACGACTTCAAGCGTTACCCTCAACCTAAGATCGAACATCCAAGCAACCAATTTAACAACATCAACAAATCGAAATTTCAATGTAGATCCCCAAATTCATCAATTTTATCCTAACCCAACAAACTTTCAACGACGTAGCGGCAGCGGCACACAAGATTTAGGCAAACGACCTTGTGAAATCGATTTGGGCATGGGTTGGCTTCCAATCCGCGGCTGGAAGAAGACGCGCGGCTGGAAGGAGACACACGGCGGCTGGCCTCTTGCAGAATGGAGGTAGATCGGCTCGGATCCGCGTCCGGCTTCGCGAGATGTGCACGCCGGCAACCTTGCAGACGGTACCAGGCGGCGGCGACGGTGCGGTGTGGCGACCCGGCTCGGACTGGGTTTCTGTGCTAATGGTCGTCGGCGGCTTCGCGAACTGAAGACCGAACGCCAAAGACGACGAACGGCTGGCGATTGGGACGGACGGCTGCGGCTGGGACGAACGGCTGCGGCTGCGGACGAATGACGGTGAGGCTGCGGCTGGGACGGACGGCTGCGTGCGGCTACCTGGGCTTCGTCGGAGGGACGGAAAAGAGGAGGGGTTAGGTGGGGCGGCCGGCGGCTAGGGTAAGGAGAAGGAGAAGAAGAAAGAAAAAGATGAGGGGGGGGGGGGGGCTGCAATGCGGGGAAGAGGAAGGAGGGGGGGGGCTGCCCCCTTTTTTTTATTTTTATTTAATAATAATAATAATAATAATAATATAAAAATAATAATATTTAATAATTAATAATAAAATCTTATTATTTTTATTATTACCTTTTTTTTTTTTTTTTTTTAGGGCGTTACAAAATTAAACATTGAAAAGAATGAGTATAAATTTATACTCAGTAAGGGACCCAATACTATTAGTCCCGCTATGTGTCTATTAACTATCCGTTAGAATCCTGTAATAAAGTACCACATACTATTGTGCTCCCAAACACACGCTATCCAGTGGTCCTGTAGGGACACATCTGGGCTCTCGATGAACTTGAAGAAATCACCCTAAAGGAGAGTTGGGTTGTAAGTGATCCCGTCGAATCACACATCAAAACTAGCCACACATGCATACATAGGTGGTGATCCCAAGGGACACCCATATGGTACGACTGTAACGAGTAAATCTAATAGAACACCATAGCTTGATCATATATATCATAACATAAATATCATAGCTCAACCAAACATAATTCAATCATAATATATCTAATCATAGCATGCCTCAATCATAATATATCTTGGTATCTCAGTCACTACATTTAGTGCATAGTAAAGAACATACATGCATCTTTAATGGGAGGTCTAATAGGAAAGTCTCTTAAATGAAGATTAGCTTAATTAATAATTTCTTTGGTTGACAGTCAATTCCTCTCAAATACTCAATCCTAAACATGAACAAAATTTAAAATTAATAATTTTGTCAACTATCACCCACTATTTAATTAGGCAACCAAACTTACTCCAAGATAAGGTTGAATTCAACACAACTTTGAATGGAAAATTTCACAGCTCAAACACTCCTACAAGAATTTAGTCAACCTTCAAGTAAAAATATAATCAACTTAATCCAAATTGTAAATTTAAGTCAAACCAATAATTATCATTTGATGGGTATACCTAACACAATCAAATCTTACCAATAATTGGCTAAAAGGTGAGTGACTTGAAGAAAACAAAGTTCAGCTCACTTTAAGGGAGTTTGGCTCGAAAACTGGTCAAGGCGCTGGAGGAGGCGTACGACTCGCTTTCGGCTGGGAGGGGGCACATGGCTCACGTTCGGCTCGGATAGAGGCAAGCGACTCGAGTACTTTAGACGAAGGCTTCGGCGATGTGGTGGTTGGGGCTGAAGCTATGGCAATGCATCAACGAATGGAGAGAACTTCAGCATAGACAACGTCGTGCGTGGAGGAGACAACGATGCTGAGCGGCGGACAGAGGCATGGACGAACGAGGAAGACTTGCGTTGGCTGCTTCACGATGACGGGGACGGAGACCAGATGCTTGCGACGACGACTGATGGCGGAGGATAAACGACGATGAGGCTTCACCTAAGGACTTTTGAACGGAGGCAACACGCAGCAAAACCTTGGCGGTGGCTAGGGTTTCTAAGGTTGTTTTTGTGTGATGAGAGGAAGAAAAAGATGAATAGTGAACTTGAAGCATGGTTTACGAGATAGTCTTATTTAATAATAATAATTATTACTATTATATCTTTAACAATAACAATCCAATCTTTCCTCTCTCCTCATTAACTCTAACCCATCAAATCAAAATTTTCATCTCTTTTAATCTTCCCAAAAACCATCCTTATTAATTACATTTTTTTCCAACAAATAAAATTATTATAAATCCTCCGTAACCTACTAAAATACACAAAATAATTCACCAATATCCTTTATTCTTACCAACATCACACAATCTTTAACAAAACCAAAAATTTCAATCTCAATAATTAATTAAATATCACACAAATTCAAACAAATTCTCAAATAACACCTAAAATTCATCCTAATAAAACTTAAAATTACCTTAATAGTATTGGGGTGTTACATAATCATTAGGTGTATAAACAACACTTTTAAAAAATTGTAAAGCAAAATCTATATGTAATAGATTCTTATGGTTTATAAGCTATTGACTTCTTATTTATAGATTTTGACAAATTTTTCTATATCTGCATTTTTTTTTATAATATTGCTATATATGATAATATTTTGAACCTAATTGTTATATTTGCAACTATCTCTAGAAAAAATATAGACAAAATTAAAAACAGTTTATATATAGTTAGTGATTTGATTTTTAGATGTAACTTTGTATTTATCTAATGTGGTATCAAAGTTTAGGAAACCTTACAATTTTTTATAGAACTCATATAGGGTTGTCATACTACAATTTTTATTTTCATTATTTTAAAATTGAAATTTTTAGGCAAATCATTAGAAGATTGAGAAAAATAAAAAATATAAAAAAAACTAAATTAGAACTCACATATTGGTGTTAACATCAACGACGAAGTGAAATAAAACTAAAAAAAAATTAAGAACAACTCATATAGGAAAATAAACTCTACGAAATTGCAAATAAATATTCTCACAATTAATGAATTTAATTAATATAATGAATCTAGAGTCTAGTCATCCAAATATAAAAGTCTCATCATCATTCGATTATAGCAAAATTTTAATGACAAGGACCAAAGTTCTTTTTAAGAGTTTAAAGACTAAAACGAAAATCTTTAAAAGTTTAGAAACCAAAATAGAATAAGATACTAAACTACGAAAATCTTTAAAACTTTATAAACCAAAATAGAATAAGATACTAAACTAATAGTTTAAAACCTAAATTTAATTATATATCAGGTTAGGTAACAGATGTGGTTGAAGTCCACTGAATGAATGAATATATTTGTCACTTGCCAATTACTTTAAACTTTTGGATGAAAGTCTATGTTTATCCAATACAAATATTCAAAATAGTTGATCAATAGGTTGCATATATAAAAGGAGGAAGGCATTGGGGTTTGTGTGTGGGTGAGTTATCTTTCAACGAAATCATGTCTTGCGTTCAGAAAAATATGCAGCCAGTAGAAATGAAGATAAGTGCCAACAAATACTATTATTTCGTCAAAAACAATGTTTATCATTTTCCTAATATTACTTCAACCATTCAAGACGTAGCAGTTCATGAAGGTGACTGGGACAATTGTAGTCATGACTCCATAAAAGTATGGAATTACATCATCGGTGAGTATGAACACCATCCATCTCATACCTCTCTCTACATCATATATTCACTTTAATTTTGTTAACTTTAATTTTGCTTTATTATTGAGTGAATATATTACATTTTTTTCTGAAAGTGTCTTTGATTTGTTTTGTATATGTGATTATATTATTTTGTTAAAAAAGATGGCAAAGCTGAGGTTTTGAAAGAACAACCGCAATTCGATGATGAAAAGCTTAAAATAAGTTTCACTGCGATTGAAGGAGATGTGTTAGAGAAATATAAAAGCTTCAAGATCACTCATCATCCCGTACCGAAGGGTCCTCAACAATGTGTGGTTTACATAACTATAGAATATGAAAAATATGATCTTACCACACCCGATCCATATAATTACCTTCAATTAATTGGTAAATTAATTAAGGATGCGGACGACCATCTTATTCATCATTAGTACAAATTAAATGGTTTAATTAAGTTTATGGCTTTTCGTAACAAAATAAAATCTCTCTCCCATCCTTCTGTAAAATAGATATAGATGGAGGGGCTCCATTGTTATGTTTGCCTTCTTCTTTTTCTATTTTTCTACATGGCCATTTCTGGTCTTTCACATATATATATATAATAATAAAGCATATATGACAATGTGAATACCTTTGGTTTTTTTTATTTTTTCTTTCAATTTTAGACTTTAACAACCACAATTTTGGAAATAATATATTTTACGATTTTCTGTTTAGAATTTGTAATTTACCATTCCGTCGAATCTAGAGAAAATAATTTGAATGGGTGGTTTTGACCAATGAAAGCAAAATGAAGAATCTATTACTCAAAATATTAGGACAAAGGAAATTGATATTAATGATATAGATGAATAATTTTAAAATTAATGAGGACATAGATAGTGAGAGAAACAAAATAAAAGCTATCTTACATCCATACTTCTCATGTTGTAACATTAACACGGTAACACAATCTTCAGACACAATCAAATTAGTCCTCTTGAGCAACTTCCAACATTTCTTTTATACTTCCAACATCGTTCTCTTCATACATGTACATGTCAAACTAATTAAAAGATTCTCCATAAAAATGAGCTAGCTAGTTATTCACCATGCCAAAACCAAATTTTATAACTTTCATCAATTTAATACTATTGCGACTTTGATTTTCATAATTTTCACATTTTCAAACTAGGACAACAAATAAAGGAATCATTTGTATTAGAAAATCCAAAATTGATGAAGCTTTCTACACCCAATTCATAATCTTTAGATAACCTATTCTTGAGCATCCATGATTTATCTATTAAATATAAATTCTAAGAGAAGATAATGAGTAATGATTATCAAATTTCAAGAATACAAAGGTCACACAAAAAAGAAAGAGTGCTTACTTAAACTTTATCATTTGGCTAAAAAAACTATATCATTGGCAATGACACCACAAGAATAATGTTTTCATTATCCAACAAAGTCTACATTAGAACAATGAAAGTACTATAACTTTAATTAATATGTTTGCATTAACTCTTCAATTGGTTCATTTACTTTCCATCTATCAATCTCATATCCTTAAACTAAAGAAAATACAATAGAACAACATTTTGGCTTTTAAAGCTAGCAAATTAAACCATCATTGATAACAAGGAGGACTAGTTCAAGTGTACGGTAAAACAACATATTATATTCTCAATGTAAAGATGGACATAGAGTAGCTAAATAGATGAAAATTAATTTTATGTCGAAATAAATTAAATAATGATATATTTTTCAAGAGCCTGAAGAAATTAACCATATAAAAAAAGAAATAAACATCAAGTAACAATAAGTTTGTTGGTCCTATTTCATAAAGAACTCCAAAAATTTTCAGAAAATCATAGAGAAACAATGTCACTTTACAAACAAATTGAGCAAAACGCTTCAAGTAAACCTAGGGTGACTAAAGAGAGACGCAAACCCATCAACACCGAACAAAAATAAACATTATCAAATAGGACCAAATTTAGATCCATATTTTAGCAATAATAACTCAAAAAATCTCGAAATAAAATTAGAGAAACAAAAATCTATAACATAAACATCTAAAAGAGTTCAGGACCTCACCAACTAGCTAGCAGAACATACCAAGTAGAATCGAAATTTGAGACACATTAAAGTAAAAATCTCAAATGAACCCAAAGAGACCAACACTAGAAGAGAAATAGAGATGTGTGATTCAACATTTTAGGAAGAAAAACATACGATTTGGCATCTAAAGTCAGATTTGGAGTCATCACATTGAAGCAGAGCTTGCGACGAAGTTCCTTTGTGGTGGAGCTTGGGGCAGCGTGTAACAACCTGAACTTTTAAATTAAGTAAGGTCATTACTCAAAAGATAAATATCAATTAAAGACACTTTCTTGAAAAGGAAAAGCTAAAAAAAATCTTTATAAAATTTTAATTTTATAAATGGTAGAAAACATAAAATCGACAAATCCAATAAAAATGATTTGAAAATGTGACCCATGGGTACTAACAATTTTTTAAAAAGACATAAGGATAAACAATGAGACAAAACTTTAAATAAGGTTTCTAAAACCAATATACTGAAAATTTGATACATAGACGCGAAAACATAACTATGTCCCAATATGACTTGTCACGGTCCCTCCTTGTGGCTCGTCAGCTTTTTCATCTTGTAACTTTGTCTGAAACATTAAACATAGAAAATAATGAGTATATAAATAAGCGACCCATGGCCACTACTAGTCCCACTAGGTGATCTGTTAACTTCATGTTAGAAACAAAACAATAGTGTCGTGTGTCCAATGAAACACACCTGAGTGAGTGAGATCATACGAACACCCCTAATTGTGTGAGCGATTCTGTAGGAACACTCCTAATCGTGCGAGTGATCGTAGATACACAATGAAGGAGCTCATACGAACCCCCCTAATCGTGTGAGTGACCTGTAGGAACACCCCTAGTCGTGTGAGTGAATAAGCTAGCTATTGTGGACTGCTTAGTGAACTTCTAGGCTTTTAACTTCAAGTTTGCTCTATAATTACTCTTAAGTCGTATATTTTTTTGGGGTTAATTGAGCTTAGTTGGGATTCTTACCCTACGTTTAGACTATCTCTCTTCACTTTTCTATTTTAAGCTGTAATTAGTTTAAATTTTTTCCAATTCCTCACATTTTCCTTTTTCTCCCTTGCTATATATTTCTTTCTTCCATGAGTTTTTCTTTTCAAATCTATAGAAAACCCCCCAAAACAAAACTGCTCAATATATAACCTAAGTATCTTGTGCAATTATGATGCAGATAGGTTTGATTAAAAGGCTTATCTTTTGAGATATTTGAATTCGAAAATTGTCTAATGGATCATGGATAATGGAGAATAGGATGTCTAGGGAGTATGAACTAGGGGTGAAAGCGTTTATTCAATTTGATATGTTGACAACTAATGGACTATATTGAAAATTATGTGCCATTATATGTAGCTCAAGGAACAACATCAAACAATGACACTTGGAAAACAAGCTAGTTAACAACATCAAACTTTACTAGAAGGTTGAGGTCATTACTATTTAAATAAGTATAGTTTTTTTTTTTTTTTTAAAAGGAAAATTAATTTATAAGTTGAGAAAAATTTAAATAATAAGAAAATAAATAAGTAATTAAAGTGGTAAACAAAATACTAGTTTGGGCCCATAAAATAAAAGAAATACATTAAAATAATTTTACAAAAGTTCTGAAATCCAAAAAAAATATAATTACTGAAACATAAATGCGGAAAAGATGAACTATTCCCTATGGCGAACCACGGTCACTTCTTATCATTCGCCAGCTTGCCCTTGCCTTTACCCTTACCTGAAAATTAAACATTTAAAAGAATGAGTATAAAATTATACTTAGTAAGAGACCCATACTAGTCTCCCTATGTGTTGTTAGTCTCTTTGTTAGAGTCCTGAAATAAAGTACCACGCTCTATGGTGCTCTCGAACGCACACTATCCAGTAGTCCCACCGGGACTGAACTGGGCTCTCGGTGAACTCGAAGGAATCACCCTAAAGGAGAGTCGGGCTGTAAGTGATCTCGTCGAATCACGTCTCAATAACTACTCAAACATATATAGGGGAGGACCTTGATGGACCCCTCGTGGTACGACTCTAACCAGCAGACCAACAGAACACTATAGGCTATACATGCTCATCATAAAATCAACATCTCAGCTCAACACACATAATCTCAGAAATACATATAATCACATCATGCACCAATGGTACTGCATCTCAATCAAAAGGGGGGAAAATCTCTTACCAGGAGATCTTCTAAATAATTCACAGGTTGGCAGTCAATTCCTCACAATACTCAGTCCTAAACATAAACAAAATTAACATTAATAATCTTGTCAACCATCACCCTACTATTTAATTAAGCAACCAAGCTTACCCCAAGATTAGGGTTGAATCCAACACCACCTTAACTGGAAAATTCACAGTCCTATTTCCACCAATTCCACTTGAACCTTCAAGCAACCATAGATCAACTTATTCCAAATACCATCTCATTTAAGATAAAAAAAAAAATTTAATTGGGTGTACCAAACCCATACAAACTCACCCCAAATGGCTCAAAAGGTTGCAAGAGGCTAAACTTGAAGATGGCTCGACTAAAAGAGGCTTCGGCTCGAACGCGGCTTGGTGGAGACAGACGCGTGCGGCTGGACGAACGACTTGCAGACGTGTGCGGCTGGACGCGTGGAGGAGTTTCGTCGGTTGTAGGATTTGCGGCGGTCGTCGTCGTGCGGAGGAGTTGCGTCGGTTGTAGGATTCGCGGCGGTAGGAGACGCATAGTGAAGAGGGGCGGCGGCTAGGGTTTTAACATGGAGGAAGGTTGAAGATGAAGTGCACACAATCCAAGGAGTCCTATTTAATAATAAATATATTATTATTATTTCCCTTCCCTATTCCTATTTAATTTATCTTTCTTCATTAACCACCCCTTCCATCACCATAAATTTGCTCTTTTTCCAAAAATGCCAAAGTACTCCTCTCTTAATAATTATATTAACCCACATTATAATTATTCTTATTCCTCTATGATTTTATATATACACATAACCATATTTACTCATAATACCTCCAACTTTACAATTTAAATCCACCAACCAATAAATCCAAAACCAATTTTAACAATAGAACTCCAATTTCCATAAATTAACCACTTATCCTTCCAAAATACTTAATCTCCACAATTTAAACAATTTCACAAATAACACCCAAAACTAAGCAAAATAAAATGATAATAAAAATAACCTAATAGTGTTGGGATGTTACAATATTCCCTCCTTTGAGGATCTTTCGTCCTCGAAAGTTTTTTTTTTTAATCCTAAAATAACTCAGGATAATGAGCTCTCATGTCGTCCTCTCTCTCCCAAGTAGCTTCCTCAACCTCGTGGTTTCGCCATAGAACCTTAACCAAAGCAATTCCTCTATTACGAAGCAGTTTAATCTCCCTCGCCAAAATCTCAACTGGCTGCTCCTCATAGCTCAAGTTCTCATTAATTTGCAATGGCTCATAATCAACTATATGTGAGGGATCTGCTACATACTTCCTCAGCATGGAGACATGGAACACATCGTGAACTGCAGATAACAATGGAGGCAAAGCCAAACGATAAGCTGCGGGGCCAATCCTTTCAAGAATCTCAAACGGCCCTACAAAACGTGGACTCAACTTTCCCTTCTTTTCAAATCTCAGAACACCCTTCATAGGTGCTACCTTCAGAAAAACCATGTCCCCCCACGTCAAACTCAAGATCCCTACGTCGTTTATCAGCATAACTCTTCTGTCTGCTTTGTGCTGTCAACATGCGAGCTCTAATCTTCTGTATGGCTTCGTTGGTGGTCTGAATTATTTCAGGACCTAACATCCGCTGCTCACCAACTTCACCCCAACATGTGGGGGATCTACAACTCTTACCATACAACGCTTCAAACGGCGCCATGCCAATAGTAGCCTGGTAGCTATTGTTGTAGGCGAATTCCATCAAGTGCAAATGGGAGTCCCAACTCCCTGAGAACTCCAACACACAAGCTCGCAGCATATCCTCCAGAATTTGATTCAAACGCTCTGTCTGACCATCAGTTTGAGGATGAAAAGCTGTACTAAAGTCCAATCTCGTGCCCATGGCAGCCTGAAGTCCCTTCCAGAACTTGGAGGTAAAACGGGCATCTCTGTCGGAAACTATGGATACTGGTACCCCATGCAACCTTACTACTTCCGGCATATACAATTGTGCCCACTTACTGGTCGTATAAGTGGACTTTCCTGGAACGAAATGCGCTGATTTCGTGAGCCTGTCTACAACAACCCATATCACTGTATAACCCTTCAGGGTTCTAGGCAGTCCAGAAATGAAGTCCATAGATATGTTCTCCCACTTCCACTCTGGCACACCTAAGGGTTGTAACAAACCTACTGGCTTCTGTCTTGGTGCCTTCACCTGCTGGCATACCAGACATTTACTAACAAAATCTGCCACCTCTCTCTTCATATTTCTCCACCAGTAAACTCGTTTCAAATCCTGGTACATCTTTGTACTGCCTGGATGCATAGAAAATGGAGAACTATGGGCCTCGATCAACAACTCGGTCTTAACTACGCTGTCTGCTGGCACACATAACCGTTTGTCAAACATGAGTCCCTCATCAGTAGATATGGAGAACTCCTCGACTTGCCCTGCTTCTACTAAGCGGCGCTTATCCACCAAATAAGGGTCAGTAAGCTGGCCGATAATAATTCTTTGCCTCAAAGTTGGCTGTACTGACAACTGAGCTAACTGCGAGGTAACTTCCCCTACTGAAACTGCAATCTCAGCTCTCTCAAGGTCTCTATGCAAATGAACCTGCCTAGTAATGAGTGCTGCAGAATGTGATACATTTCTGCTAAGAGCATCGGCTACCACATTCGCCTTACCTGGGTGGTATAAAATCTCACAGTCATAGTCTTTAACCAATTCGAGCCATCTTCGCTGCCTCATATTTAACTCCTTCTGAGTGAAGAAGTACTTCAAGCTCTTATGGTCAGTGAAGATCTGAATCTTCTCACCATATAAATAATGCCTCTAAATCTTCAGTGCAAAAACTACTGCTACCAACTCTAAATCATGTGTAGGGTAGTTTTGCTCATGATTCTTCAACTGACGGGAGGCATAAGCAACCACCTTACCCTGCTGCATCAAAACACATCCCAACCCTTTCTTAGAAGCATCACTGTAAATCACAAAATTCCCAGATCCATCCGGTACTGTAAGGACCGGTGCAGTAACTAACCTCTGCTTAAGGTTCTGAAAACTATCCTCACAAGCTGGGCTCCAAACAAAAGGAGTCCCCTTCCTGGTCAACTGGGTCAAGGGAGTAGCTATACGAGAAAAATCTGCCACAAACCTCCGGTAATAACCCGCTAAGCCCAGAAAACTACGAATCTCCCTGACAGTAGAGGGTTGAGACCAACTGGTAATAGCCTCAATCTTTGCAGGATCCATAGAAACTCCCTCACCAGAAACCACATGACCAAGGAAAGCCACCTGCTTCAACCAGAATTCACACTTTGAGAACTTATCATAAAGTTTATTCGCTCGAAGAGTCTCTAAAACTTTATGCAAATGTTCCTCATGTTCAGCCTCGGTCTTGGAATAAACTAAAATGTCATCAATGAAGACTATTACAAAAGTGCCTAAGAAATCCTTAAACACTCTGTTCATCAGGTCCATAAATACCGCAGGTGCATTTGTCAATCCAAAAGACATTACAATGAATTCATAATGTCCATACCTCGAACGAAAAGCAGTCTTAGGAATATCACCGTCTTTAATCCTCAACTGATGGTAACCCGAGCGTAAATCAATCTTAGAGAATACACTAGCTCCTTGCAACTGATCAAACAAATCATCAATTCTGGGCAGTGGATACCTATTCTTGACTGTCACCTTATTAAGTTCTCTGTAATCTATACAAAGACGCATCGATCCATCCTTCTTAAAAAATAGTACGGGTGCACCCCAAGGCGATACGCTAGGTCGAATAAAACCTTTGTCAAGCAATTCCTGTAACTGTACCTTCAATTCTTTCAATTCAGCAGGAGCCATCCTGTAAGGGGCTCTAGAGATGGGAGCGATACCCGGCTCCAACTCAATAGAAAAATCAATCTCCCTGTGAGGCGGAAGTCCTGGAAGCTCTTCTGGAAATACATCAGGATATTCCCTTACCACAGGTTCTGAGGTCAAAGAAATCTTAACTTCCCTAGTATCCACCACACTGGCCAAGATACTCCAGGTACCCTGGTTGAGTAACTTACTGGCCTTCATAGCCGAAATTACTTTAGGTAGAACCACAGTCCCTACCCCTTTAAACTTAAAACTAGGCTCGGTAGGAGGACTAAACACTACCTCTTTACGAGAACAATCAATACTAGCATGATTGGCAGCCAACCAATCCATGCCTAAAATGACGTCAAAATCACACATATCCAATACTAATAAGGTTACATCCAACACACGACCAGCTAACTCAATTTGTCCTGCTTTAATCTTTTCCTTCGACAACATAATTTCCCCAGATGGTGTAGACACTGATAAAACATAATCTAGGGGCTCCACTTCTAAACATGCATGAGTTACAAATATCGACGATATAAAAGAGTGAGAGGAACCAGAGTCAAACAAAGTTAAGGCAAAATGCCCCAACACTGGTCGCGTACCTGTAACAACTGTGCCAGCCCTTTCAGCCTCAGATCTGTTAGTAGCAAAAACTCTGCCCTGCTGTGGCGCTCTCGCTCCCTGACTGCTCTGCCCAAACTCAGTAGGCTTCAAAGGACAACGATCAGCCGTATGCCCCTCTTGCCTACACTTGAAGCAAATCCTTGTCCCAAATAAACAGCTACCCAGATGGCGCTTCCCATAAGTGTTGCACGACGGTTTCTCTCTGGCAGTTTCACCTGCCCCAAAGGAACTCTGCTGCAAAAGGCGAAAATTACCACCTGGCCTCATGTTCCTCTGAGGAACTTCGACGAACTTTTGTTCCGCCTTTCTCTTCTGACTAAATGAGGTTCTCTTGTCAACACCCTTTGGCTGAACCTCGTCCTTTCCAATACTCACATCTACTGCCAAACGCAGTGCTTCAGCCTGAGTGGAGGGCTTTAGTGCTCGCACAAAGCCTCTGATCTCATCCCTTAATCCTCTAACAAACCTCTCAGCACTGGCCTGCTCATTACCAACAAGCTTAGGGGCGAAGCGTGACAGCATGTCGAACTCCTGATCGTATACCTCAACTGTCATGTGTCCTTGCTTCAATTCCAAAAATTCCTGGCTTTTAGCATCCCTAAGGTTAGCCGAGAAAAACTTGGTATAGAAGCAATCTCTAAACTGGTCCCACGTGATCTAGTCCAACTTCCCACCCAACATACGCAGTGTGGACCTCCACCAGATAATACCTCTATCCCTAAGGAGAAAGACAGCACACTGAACCTTGTGCTCTTCTGGGCATCTCATATAACTAAAAATGGTCTCCACAGAAGACAACCACAACTCCGCCTTGGTAGGATCCTCCAGTGATCCATCAAAAGTCTGAGGGTCATATTTCCTAAAGTCCCTCAAGTGTTTCGCCTCTGCAGAAAGCTGATTTGGTAACATCTGTGGCGGCTGTACGACCGGTCCCTGTGCAGGAGGGTCTACGGACGCAGGTGGAGCTGCTGGTATAGGGGAACCCACTGACGTAGGCTGGTTCTGAGCCATAGCAGCAGCAATAAGCTCTGCGATTCTCTGCTCTAGGTGAGTAGACAAGGCTGCCAAATTCGTTTGAGTAACAGGTGCAGCAGAGACACGCTGGTCAGTTTGGCCCACGGCAGGCTGACTACGCCCTGCGCCTCTACCTCGGCCTCTAAAACCACCCCTACGTCACCTCTCCTTGGCTGCATGGTTTCCTAACATCCACCAAAAATTTTCCTTTTAGTCTTAAATATCAAAACACCTCAGACAGTCTAGTTTAACTTAGGCAAGGTCATGTTATTAATACCGTACTTGTTAAACATAAAAGCATACTTGACGAGTGACGAAGGATCGTCTTAGCCATAGGGACAAAAAAACATGGACTTAAATCATAAGTCAGTCTACAGAACCTAAAACTTAGGCTATGATACCAACTGTAACGACCCGGACATTTCAGACCTTGTCTAAGTCGTTACGTTTACTCAAAACCGTTTGTTGACAAAAGACATTGCAAAATTTCCGTTGAAACCGTCAGAAAAACGAAAGAAATTTTAATCTGGCCCTGTTTCCAAAATACAAAATTTCAAATGCTGTTTACAAAAATTTTAACTATTTGTAAACTTAGTTCAATCAAAATATTTTCAAACCGTCAGCGAAAGCAGTTAGAAGACAGTCCCCTATGGCGAATCACGATTCCTTCTTGTCCCTCGTCGGTCTGCCCCTCGTATTACCTTTGCCTGAAAAGTTAAACATAAAAAGGGTGAGTATTAATATACCCAGTAAGAGACCCACTACTGGTCCCGTTAGGGGAAAAATAAATTATTAGCTTCCTATGGAGTACCCTGCACAGTCACAGTCTTGTGATCCCGTAGGATGCACATAATCAGTCTAACGTCCAAGAGACGCATAAATCAGTCTAGTGTTCTGCAGAAACACATATCAGTCTAGTGCTCCTGAAGAATGTACATATCAGTCTAGTGCTCCCGAAGGATGCACATATCAGTCTAGTGCTCCCAAAGGATGCACAAAAGGGTGATAATTCCGTAGGGCACCCGCAAGGTAACAACCACTAGGAAACCAATAATTTACCCCTCAGTCCCTTCTATACATCTTAACAGTCATTTACAACCCCATCAAACGTCCTCATCACGTACTTTCCACTTAACCTCCAACAACCATTCATTTTCCAATTTAACCTAAGGTCAGTCAACACATATCAGTATATCAGTCAACGAGCTAAATATTCATAACATTCTCCCCCAAATACCAGGGGTATGACTAATTAGTTCCCTCTGTCATAAGAACGCAACCACGACAGTATATCCTATACTCAGTCTAAACACCCATCCGTCAGTTCCAACCTCCCCCTATATAACATATATTTACTTTTTCCAGTCATTCGACAACCATATGTGCATATTTGCATAGCCAGTCAGTCACCACATACAATTGACACCAAAACCACATAAATCCATACAAAATTATATATTCTCGTCGAAATATAATCGTAACTAAACATCCAGTCCACAGTCAAACACGTGTAGCATATCCATTATTTCTACTCAATTTCAATATAATTATGCAGCCCAACACATCTCAAGGTTATAAGTGAGTCCAGTAGGAAGTCCCTTACCTTGGCGTTAGGTAAGCTCCTTAACCGCACCAAGGTCCACAAACAACAAACCTAACCATCAAGATAAGTACTCAGTATTCTATCCAACACATCACCCACTTAAAATCAATCCAATGTGATTATTCACACTTACCCAACTATTAGTGAAACGAGCTCCAACTAAATCCAATTTTTGTTGTGAGCCCAAGGAAATTAGGCGTTACCTTCAACCTAAGATCGAACAAAGGTTAACAATTAATCCAACCAATAACTCGAATTTGTTTTGAAACAACTAAAATTCATAACTTAAATTTTACCAACAAAACTTCGACCATTCCAAGCAAAAATGGAGGCAACGGCAATCGAACCTAATCAAACAAGATTGTGCAAGCAAACCGGAGTAAATTGGTTTGTGACCCGCGGCTGGAAGGAGAGGAAACACAGCTAGAAAGAGAGAGACGCGCGACGGGTTTCTTCGGACGGTCGGAACAGAGGACGGAGGCAGACGGCGTGCAGCTGGGCTGGGCTTCGTCAGATGGTCGGGTGCGGATGAACCTTGACGCGGCTGGGTTTCGCGAGCTGGGACGGACGGTGCGCGGTGAGGCTTTGCGAACAAGGCCGGCTTGTTGGCTGTTGACTGACGCACGCGACGGGGTGAGGGGGGAGGCAGTGCTGCGTGTCCTACGCCGGCGGGGCTGTGCGGCTTGGGCTGGGCGGCGGCTGTGGATTTGAACGAAAAGGAAAGAGGAAGAAGATGGTGGGAGGCGGCTGAATTTAGGGTAAGGGGATGGAGAAGATGAAAGAAAAAGATGAGGGGGGGGGGGGGGGGGGGTGCGTGCGTGAGAGAAAGAGGGGGAGAGAGAAATTTTTTTTTTCTTTTATTTAATAATAATAATAATAATCATAATAATAATAATAATAATATATTATAATACTTATTATATAATAATTACTAATACATTTCCATTTTCTTTTCCTTTTTAAATCCTTTTCCTTTTCATCAATTCATTTTCTTTTCCTCACCAAACTTCAACATACAATACATCCAAAAATGGTTTTTAAAAAAAAATTTATCACTTTAAAATAAGATAATTACACTTTAGAATTTCATCAAAATTTTGGGGCGTTACAGAATTTGCTATAGGTTGTAAACATTTTGTAAAATCTACTCTTTTTAAAAATTCTCCTAATTTTAATATGTATCATATACGCATTAAACTTTAACCTATAGTTTTAATATGAATAAAATTCAAATTAAATTATTATTTGAACTCATTCAAATATTGCATCTCTCATTAAATAATTTTGAATTGTATCCAAAATTAAATTTATATAATAGGGTTTAATTAAATATAAAATTTATATTATAATGTATCACCATACATGATACTAATTTTCAAAGAAAATTTGAACATTTCAAATTACAACCAATATAAATAAATCTCATTACCCTTTACGAGCTAGGAAGGGGACCTAATGAACCTACAGATCAGAAGCTACAACGATTTGAGATTAATTGGCTAAACTCATTAACCACATTAATCAATATTCGTTAACTGTGTGTACACTCCACTAAAGACTCACAGCTGAGCTCTTCTTACTGTAGATATATTTATGTGTCCATAGATATAGACTCATAACAGTAAGTTAGTCCTTCACGAGTGTTCATAACACCAGCGGGGTCAAATTACCGTTTTACCTCTAGATTTCTTCTAGTCCTTAAATAGCAGTGCTCCTTTAATGAACAACTTGTTTATGGTTTAAAAAATAAACAAAAACCCCTCTCATGCCATAAAGAGGGTAGGAACCTTTGTTCAAGTTTCAGAGACAACATTTAAGGGAACACTTATCTACTTACCCTAAAGTCAAAAAGGTTTGAATTTCATCTTGTATGATTATGTTTTCAGCTCCCCACTCCGTCTTGTCCCCAAAATGATAAGCATATTGAGTCGACAACCTGACCACTCTCATCTGTACAAATCAAAAGACAATCCCTCTCGAACAGGAGTTCATAATACACTCAGGATTAAGACTAAGTTACCTAGGTCATCCTAATGAAATAGAAACCCAACTAGTTAACGAAGTTACATCTAGTGGTTACTATTTCGTGGTTCAGTTTTATGCAAGCTCATTGCATAGGATATCCTCATTCGTAGGTCATCTACACGAACGCGTTTGATCATTACGTTTGTATCAAATACAAAGTGAGTGGTATCCATAGTATTACCAGGATATGGTACCCAGCCTTGTTCCTATACTATAGACCCTTTAAGCTGATCTCGAATGTTGATCCCCGTATGTCTCTACATACTCCTCAATACTTATCAAACAACTTAGGATGTTAGTTTATTGGATTTAGATTATTAAGACAAAACTAATAATATAATCAATAACACTTATTAAAATAATAATAATAACAATTTATTAATTAATAAAAGTCAATGAATTATATTTACTATCTACAAGTTTTAGGACATAAAACCCAACACTAACACCTAGTCTACTTGGTCACATTAGTTAAAATCCATACGATATTGAGGCAAGTAACCCCTTGGCACCTTGTTGTCACATACACTTGAATTTCTAATATGTATGTTAAGGAGGAATCCAATGAAGAGATTGTCTTACTACAATCTAGTTACTAACTCTCTCAAGTAGTAAAGTCAAATATCTCATTCCGATAACGACACCAAAAACTTGCTTGTTTTGAAATTGGAATTGTATTTCATGGGACTTAAGGTGGAATTTGTAGTGTAGTGTTGGTGAGATCAACACTTCGTTGAGAGTCCATCTAGCACAACCTAGTCTACTTTGGTTGGTTAAAGTTTGTTTGTTTGTTTGTATGTTTGGTTTGTGTGTATGCACAAGTCAATCTCACTTTGACCAAGCCTACAACCTAACCTAGTTAATTAACTCCACATATTTGGTGATGGTGTGATTGATTCTAGACCACATAGGTTCAGTACTGATGTTGCCTATTTTGGTATATTGCTTTTGATTTTAGATCATCTGATGTTTCATTGATTCAGGATCATCGTATGCAAAATGCGCTTCATGAATCTCTTCATCATGCGAGTAGATATGATCATTGCATGTAAAATGATCTCAATATCCTCTATCATTGATAAGTCCTCGTTATACAAGTTTTTATATTGCTTGTCCAAGTGCAAGCGAAACAATAGTTTTTTCTGGATGAACCAGGATCGAACATAGGGAATTGATATCAAAGCTTGTTTTAGAGTCTACTTCTCACTTAGGCGGTGTAAAAGAATAAAAGAATAAAAAGATATAAAAGAATGAGAATATAAAACTACATATACTTATGTACACCTAGAGCATATTGTAAAGATAATTTAATGAGGGTGGTTGAGATGGTGTATACATGAACTAACTTGTATTAAGGAAAAGGAACTACCAGGTGAATAAGCTATATGACCACCTCAATGCTATATAGGTTGATTTAACTAGCTCATGATTAAGACATGCTCCTCTCAAAGTCATTGACGTCACATTTGGTCTCCTCTCGGGATCCAAATGACTAAGCATAGCTAAACAAAGTATATCTAGAAGTATATATTTACCTATAAAACTTATAGGGCTTTGCGTTTAACAGCAACCTCTGTATCTATTGCCTACACTTTTTTGGATACAAATGATGGAAGTTATCTCGTAGAGGAGAAAACTCTTCCTTCCGTACGTTAGCCATATTCTTGCTACTTGCCCTCTCCAATAGTTGGCGATATACACTGGCCAAGTTATGAAAATAGCTCAACTAACGCAATAAGAATTATAAGTAAAGCTTCTTATCAAGAACATATCATAAACCTACACTACAAATACCACAAGAACAGATGGATAGTAAAGAGATGGATAGATTGAATGAAGTGTAAACATGCATTGTATTAAAGAATAAAAGCCTTCGGCCACTGTATAATATAAACAAATACAGCGTAAAGAAATACAAAAATTGTAAGAAATGGAAGTGGCATTATAAGTTAGGGGAAAATGGAGGATGTACTCTTCTTCACAGCTCTCAAGCTTTCACTCTACAACTGATCGGAGAAGAGGAAGGAACACTTTACAGGTGGTGGAAAGGCAACTCCTTCCCATCAACCCTCTTGGGTTCCACCCACCTCTTTAGGTGAGTGATTGGTATAACTAGGCCTCGAGTGGCTGGTCCATTCAGATGTTTAGCCCCCATCATGGTAAGAATGGAGTTCCGTTTTAATAGGCAAATTTAAGAGAAAAATCTAATCTTCTGAACATGTCAGCACCAAAAGTTGTCCATCTTGTTAAGTCATGTCAACTCTATCTACGACTTTTGTCTTTTAGAGAATCTCTTCATGTTTTGAGGTGGTCTTCTCGCCTAGTTCTCGTCCAAGTTCCTTTGTGATTAGCTAGCTTCTTCTTTTGTTGATAATTCTAAGTTCAGATACTAAGAAAAATGGGGTAAAGCAGGCATATTGCTAATGTAAAGTTTATTTCTAAATATTTATGCATTCACAACATAAGCTACGCGTTTTGACACACTTATCATGTATTTTGGTCTTATTATTCTACCTAAAAGGCCATAATAACTTGTATTATACAAGTTATCATTATCGCACCCCTAAATTTAGAATAATGCTTGTCCTCAAGCATAACATCATGGTTATAGAAGGAATCATACTTCGCCTTTTGACATCTCTGCTAAACTTCTCATCATGTGTCTTGATTCCAACTAGAGTTCTAAGCATCTCATTGTTTCATCACGTACTACTTATGAAAATATTTTTAGTTTCTACATGTTTAAAGCTTAATTCTCAAAATTCCCTTGTAGATTTTTGAAAAACCTTATTTTCATTTTTAAGAATGTGAAAGTGCCATAAAAATACTTGTTTCTTCTACGCATTCTTCTTATTAATTTAGATACAACGGGCATTGATAAAAAAAATCGTTGGTATTTTATTAATCCATTATGCTTATTTACTTATTGTAACACCACACAAAAGTTAAGGTTATTTTGAATCAGTTATCTTAATTTTATTTAAGATTGAGTTATTATTGGGTGTTAATTTCTTTGAATTTCTGTTTAATTTTATTTGAGGTTATGGAAATTAAGTACGTAGTAGTTTTATATTGGTTCGCAAAGCTCTTAGTTGTATTTTCTTATATTTCTTTTACTTTTTTTTTATTAAATAAAATAAGTAGAATTTGATTTGTTTTGAAGTTTTGAAAATATTTTGAAGTTCTGAAAAGTTGGGTCATAACACTTATACTCTTAAGTTTTGACGACCCAAGTTTTGAAACTTTGCTTCTTATTTTTTAATGGAAGGCGATAACATTGGAGTTTTATTTTCAATGAATTGCATTAAAACAATAATCTAGTTTTTTTTTAAAAAAAGCAAAGGAAGCATTTAGGGAAGATTTTATTGATTTTTAAATGCTTTAGCTCAAACCTACTTGGGTTACTAGTAAAGCAAATGCAATAGAAAAGGTGAATAAACTTCTAACACAATATTGGATATGAATAATTGAATTAGAAGTACAAAAGGAAGCATATGTTAATGCATGTAGAAAATCAAGAAGGACCCTTATGAATGGGAAAAGCCCTTCTTAACTTTCAGCTCTTTGCTAATGGCAATGTTGGCCCTAGGCATAGAGCCCTTCACTTTGTCCTTGGGCTGCATCCTGGGCTTCATCGGGTCTTGAAGTCCCAACCCCTGTGTGAGACCTGAGTTCTAAATGGACGGATCAAGTTATAAAGTAGGCTTTTGACTCAAAGGATTTTGTAAAAGGTGTTTTGAATGGTAGGCATTTTGATGGTTTACGTTGAAGCCAGGCTGGAATTGCCAAAAGAGTTAGGTGTTTTGACGTTTGACGGGAGATGAAGATAGGCGAGGAGCGTTAAGTATTTTGAGGAAAATTTTAATCTTGATTTGGTAGCCAATTATGTGTTGAGTTTAGATTAAGCATGGTAAGGAAAGCTAAGTAAATTGGCATGTGTAAAGTTCTAAATAAGAGCTAGCGAGCTAAAAGAAGCTTAAGGATGACTAATCCAAGTAAGAGTAAGTATAGATAGGATTGAAGGATCTAAAGAAAGTGTTGTTATTTTGAGATTTACTAAGAAAGAACTAAGTGTTGAGTTGTTGAGGAAGTTGGTAGGCGAGAAAAAGAGACTTGGAGTAAGCATTCAGAGGAAGGAAGGAAACTAATAGTATTTTGTGAGTGATTTTCTAAAAGAAAGAATAACGTTTTGAAAGCATTCTTTCTGAGACTTGTGTTGTTATCAAATGTTTAACGTGTATTGTAATGTTGTTGATGCTTATACTTGATTCTTGAAAAGGAAGTTTCTAAAATAATGTTTCCTGTTTATTGAATGTGATATTGTATGAGAGTAAACCATTAACTTTATTCCTATCAATTAGTTAGCTATTATGTGCACATAATGAGTAGTGGCCAGTATGGGGTTTGCTGACACATGGTGTTCAGAAGTTTGCCAAATGTGTTTAAGTCAACAGTCTAAGAAACAAAAAATGAATCAAGAAATTCTCAGGGGATGTTGATGATGATGGGTCATCGCAATAGTCTACGTGTGGGAATTGTCCATGTTCTTGGTGGAAGAAATAAGAAAGCTAATGTGTAATTTATGTTTTATTGAAATGAGGCGTTGAGAGTCTGTTTTATGAAATGAATTTATATGCTAGTATTGTATTCCCCAAAAAGAATTTCAAAATCTCACCCACTAAGTATTTGATTAATGTTTTAAGTTTCCCTTTCCTAGGTTAGCAAGGCGTTGTAGCCAAGTAAAGAAGGATAAGGTGAGCAAGCTAGGTGTTTTAAGTGTGAAGCTACGTTAGCCGTTGGAAGCCTTACTTTATAGTTTTGTATATAAGAAAGCATGTATTGTATTATGTCAATAAAGAATTTGTTTGTTCTATCTTGCATTATGAAAGTTTAAATTTAAAATTCAAGTTGTGTTAAGATTGTTGTTATGTTGAATCCACTTACTAGGCATTTAACTTGCTATCTCGCAAGGGTCTAGGTGGTCATGCCTCCTCTTGGTCGCACGAACGTGATATTGGGGTAGGGCGTGGAACTTGCTTTCTTTTGTCATGCCTTCAACTTTTGGACCACAAAGTCCTTCAACTTTTCTCTTTGAACTATGGCAATTTTAATTCTACCTCTATCGTGCTCATCGCCTCTAATTCCTTCTCAAACATCTCCACAAGCTCAATAATTGCAGCTCACGTTGCCTTATCGTTCTTCTTAGGGATGGGCACCATATCTACTTGTTTGTGGAGCTCTTCCCTTTCAATGTTGTCGAGCTCCCTTTTCTACTCCACCTACGCCTCTATGCCTTGTGCTTTGACTTTTATGTTCAACAGTTCGCGTTGAACCTAGCTGCCTTTTCATGGGCTTGTTGTGCAGTTCTCTCAAACTTTGATTCAGGAATAGGATCTTGAATTGTCTTCATTTTCTATTTCTCCTCTTCTTCTTCTCTCATATTCCTGTTTGCTCGCCTTTCTTCCGACAAGATGAGTACTGCAGCAGCGTCATCGTCACCTTCCTTTTTCATCTCAATATTCTTCAAACGCTTGCTCATACAACCCTTTTCATCCTACTATTCTTGAAGGGATAAAAGCCCTAGGCAGCGAAATATTTTACAAAACCATTCCTCAATTTAATTTGGGAATCACAAAATACTAATACATTGGCAAAATAATAAAGAATCTAATTTTCTTATTATAACTTAAAGGTTAAGCATGCTTTCTAATTACAGATTAGAGAAAGAAAAACTTACGTAGTTTGATGCTTCTGAATCTACAAAAACTCCAAATTGGGACACTACTCGTTGGAGGCCTTTTTATCCTCTGGGATGAGATTGTTTTGTGGGAACCAATTGGGATTGAAAATTTTTTAGAGAGAAACTATTTTTCCAAAGAGCAGAAGCATTGACTTAATTGATTAAGAAAAATTATTTTTATTTTGCATATTTATAACTCCCTTTCCTTGAGGGAGTAATAGAGAATCATGAGATTCTATTAATTTAATTTTTTTTAAATAATAGAAATTTCAAATCAATTAATTAATTAATCAATTAATAATTAATTAAATCATATTTAATAAATATTTCATTTAAATCATATTTAAATCATATTTCTTCAATATCTTATAGTTTTAAATTAATATAACTAAAATAAAATTAAACTAAACTATTAATTAATTGGGCCATTTTAAAAAATAGCAAAAAAAAAAAAATACAAACTATAGCAAAACTTTGGATTCTATCACTGATAGTTTTCTATCACTATAGCATATCAATGACTATCAGTGATAGAATTTACTATAGGTTGTAAATATTTTGTAAAATCTACTATTTTTAAAAATTCTTCTAATTAATTCTCCAATTAACTAATAGCTAAATTAAATATCTTATATTTAACTTAAATTAAATTTGAATCATATTCAAATATAAATTTCTCTTATAACCAATAATTTTAATATGAATTCAATTCACATTAAATTAATATTTGAACTCATTCAAATATTTTATTTCTCATAAATTAATTTTGAATCATACGCAAAATTAAATTTATATAATAAAGTTTGATTAAAATATAAACTTTATTTTATAATGAATCATCATACATTATACTAATTCCCAAAGTAAATTTGAACATTTCAAATTACAACCAATATAAATAAATCTCATTACCCTTTACGAGCTAGGAAAGGACCTAATGGACCTACAGATTAGAAGCTACAACGATATGAGATTAATTGGCTAAACTCATTAACCACATTAATCAATATTCGTTAACTGTGTGTACACTCCACTAAAGACTCACAGTTGAGCTCTTCTTACAGTAGATATATTTATGTGTCCATGGATATAGACTAATAACAATAAGTCAGTCATTCACGAGTGTTCGGAACAACAACTGGGTTAAATTACCATTTTACCCCTCGTTACCTCTAGTTCTTAAATACCAGTGCTTCTATAATGAAGAACTTATTTATGGTCCAACCAATAAACAGAAACCCCTCTTGTGCCATAGAGAGGGTAGGGCCCTTTGCTCAAGTCCCAGAGACACTATTTAAGGAAGCACTCATCTACTTACCATAAAATAGGAAAGATGTAAATTTCATCTTGTGTAATTATGTTTCCAGCTCCCCACTTGGTCTTGTCCCCAAAATGATAAGCATATTGAGTTGACAATTTATCCACTCTCACCCGTACAAATCAAATGACAATCCCTCACGAACAAGAGTTCATAATACATTCAAGATTAATACTAAGTTACCTAGGTCATCCTAGTGAAATAGAAACCTAACTAATTAATGAAGTTACATCTAGTTGTTACTATTTCGTGGTCCGATCTTATGCAAACTCATTGCATTGGATATCCTCACTTGTGTCACCTTCATGAACGCGTTGGATCATTGCATTTGTATCAAATACAAAGTGAGTTATATCCATAGTGTTACCAAGATAAGGTACTCAGCCTTATCCCTATACTATAGATCCTTTAAGTTGATCTCAATCATTGATCCCTATATGCCTCTACATACTATTCAAGACTCATCAAACAACTTAGGATATTAGTTTATTGGATTTGGGTTATTAAGACAAAACTAATAATATAATCAATAACATTTACTGAAATTATAATAATAACACTTTATTAATAAATGACGATCAATGGATTATATTTACTATCTATGAGTTTTAGGACATATATCCCAACAATTGTAACAATAACATTTTGACTTTACTGTGTTTCAGAACCACTTGTTGTCTTATAGGCCGATTCACAATGCCTTCTTCATCTTCTCGTGTCTTAATCGATCCAAGTCATTAAATTCTCCAAACACCTCCTTTCCATCTCACTTATGGAACCTGGTAAGGGAGGTTGCTTGGCTTTCAACTCGCCTAATTTGACATTATGCACTTTTTGATTAAGGTCCATTTGGTCGCACTGTGTCTGTGGATTTAGGAGAGGTTTTTGATAGATTGGGCTTGGGTTTTGGAGGATTCCTTCATTCTAAGGAAGGGTTTGGTCTCTTGCTTCACAAGCATTTTGGTACTAATAGACATTCAAACGAATGATCGTTAAACTGGGTGGTTGCAATCAGGATTAGGCTTAGGGTTTTGGCTAGAATAAGTGGAGGCTAAAAGCTTCTTCCTTTGATCTAGGGGAAAATGAGCATCTGAGGGGATGTATTGGTTATGTTTAGCCATCTAAATGTTCGTTAAAAATGAAAAACAACTAAGATGTTTCTTGAAAAAATAGAGAAACAGAGAATTGGGTGAATGCTTTGAGAGAGTGAATTGTTGGAAATGATTTTGAATGTGAGGAGTAGAAGGGTATTTATAAGTGAATAATGCATGTGCTAGTCATGATTGTGTCTCTCTCTTCATCAATTGAGATATGACTAGTGATGGCGCATGTTTCGAATTATTCCCAAATGGATAACCCTTGGACTTCTTCCTCGCGATGATGTGATCCAAATGTGAGATGTCTCAGAGTACCCTATGGTATGGCATCTCAATGCTCTAGCAACTCATCACGTGTTCATTCTGCATTCAACGCATGTTAGCACACTAAGCATTTTAACACAAATTACCCTAACTTAGCAAGCTCCTTAGTTTAGGCACAAAATTTTCTAACGAACAAGCGGTAAGAAAGTAGTAAATGAAAGCAATAAAGAAAGCAGTAAAGAAAGCAATAAAGGATGCACAAAAGGATGCTTTGTAAATGGAATAATTATTCATAGTAGTACATTAGCATCAATGAGTCAAAGCATGAAAAGTGGTGTTAAGCTAGATCCACGTAGACTTTGATGCGATCTACGTCATCACAGTACGTCTTGCTCTTTGTCCATTGATTTTGAACACATTTGTTCCATCAAGTGATGCAAGCTTAACACCATGCCGAAAGACCTCCTTGATCACAAACAATTTTAACAAATGCGATCTAAGCTTCCCTAGGAACAACTATATGAGTTAAATAATAAACCCTTTTATCCAGAATATAACTCACGTTTGTAAATGGGGTGATCATTCCACACCTTTGTCTTCTCTTTATAGATCTTGGCGTTCTCATACACATGCGATCTCAACTCATTAAGCTGATGTATTTATAGTTTCCTCTCCGCTCCTACGCCTTCATTGTCAGAGTTTAACAATGGTAAGTGGCATGCGTTCTCAAAAATCAAGGAGTATGAAGACATGCCTAGAGGAGACTTGTATGCGGTCTTGTCTGCTCACAAAGTTGAATCCAGGTGTCAATCCAATCCTTTTGAGAAGTGCTCACTACTTTTCAATATCGCCTTGATTTCCCGGTTGGAGACCTTCATCTAACCATTATTTTGAGGATGGTAGGTGGTAGCAACCTCGAGATTTATGTTGCACTTTGATAGAAGTTTGGCAATGACTCAATTGATGAAATAGAAACTTTCATCACTTTTGAGAGAGTTCGCGACATCACAAATCGAGTGAAGATTTTCTTCTTTAAAAATTGGCTTACTGTCCTTGCGTCATTCTTCGTGCAAAAGATTGCTTCAATTCACTTGGACACACAGTCATGACCAGAAAGATGTACATATGGCTACCAAATTGTAGAAATGGCCCCATGAAATTAATCCCTACACATCAACGTTGAATCCAGGTGTCAATCCAATTCTAAATTGACCATAAATTTCTTTTTTTGAAAAAGAGGGGGCCAAAAAGATCCGCTTTGCAAGACTTTAATAGTTGTCTTTTGTACACCAAAATGTCTTCCATATGGAGCATTATGACACTTGCAAGTATCTTGTTCGCCTCATACTTAGGAAGGCATCTTCATAATATGTGATTAGGCCCCAACTTATATAGATACGGCTCATCCCACCTATTGAAGCGACATTCATGAAACAACTTCTTCCTCTGTTGAAAGCTAAAGTTTTGCTGCCATGTTATGCATACCAAATAGTTGACTTCTCTTCAACTCCCACTAACTGCTCATCAGAAAAACAATCCTCAATTTCCTTTATATCTTGTTAAAGAGGCACGTTGTCCAAACGCTATCAGTGATCTGCCACTTAGTTCTCGGTACCTTTGCAGTTAACAATTCTTGGTTAAACTCTTGGAGCAATAAAATCCATGTGATCAATCGTGTGTTTAATCGTCTTCGATATTGAATATTGCTAGCTTGCCATTCTCCAACCTGATCTTACACATACAATAAGATGAACTAATTTCTTGAATGTATGTCGGTGTCCATCCTATTGCCTTTGATAACTTGTAGAAATACAACTTATCGTAGCCTCTTTTATAGAATAACGAGACCAAAATGCATAATTTATGTTGAAAATGCATAAGTATTTAGAAATACACCTTGCATAAGCTCTCATGTCTGTTTTACCATGTTTTTAATGGTTTAACGCAGACTAATAAACAAAAAGAAGATGCAAGGGTGTTGCAAGGGATCTCATGAGAAAAAATTGGGCGAGAAGGCCATAGCAGGAAGCAAGAAGCAGTTTGTTAGAAAAAAAGTAGTAGTTAGAGTGATGTAACCTGTTTATAGAGGTTACTTTTGGCACACACAATTAGAAGAATAATTTTTCTCCCAAAGTTATGTATAAAAAGCCTTCTTCTACACCATTTAGAGAGAAGCCTGAAGGGGCCAAAACCCTAGAGAAATGTGGGAGAGAATAACCTTTCCACCATCAGCAAAGAAATTTCTTCTTCTTCTCCGATCAGATTGTAAAGTGAAAGCATAGAGTCTGACTAGAAATAAATCCATCTTTTGTTGTTCCCCTAGCTTGTGTTATTTTTCATTCTCTTCTCTATCCATTTTTGTATTCTATGTGTAATATATATTGTTCATATTGTACAATGGCCAAAGGCCTACATTCTTTGATATACGACATGTTTATATCCTTTTCAATCCATCGCTTCTTTACTCTCCATCTATCAATGTTTTGTTTGTATTTTAAGTTTGTAGTAAGTTCCTGATAAGGAATCTAACTTATAACTCTTATCACGTTAACTGAGTTATATTAAACACTTGGCCAGTGTATGTAGCCAAATGCCCAAGATGGTATGTAGCAAGAACGTGACTAACACGTGCAAGAAAGAGCTTTTCCAACCTTGCAAAATGACTTCCCTCATTTGTATCTCGAAAGTTGAACAAATGTGAACACTAGACACCGAGAGGTTGTTGTCCTTAAATTTCTTCTTCTATATATATTTCACATAATCTAGATTTGTCACATGGATCCCGACAGGTGACCATGTGTGTGGCGTTCAATGACTTCGAGAGGAGCATGTCTTAATCACAATCTGGTGAAGATCAATATGTCGCGTTAAGGCTCTCGAATTACTTAATCATCTTACAATGCATAGATTTTTTTTCACTCGTTTCTTTATGCAAGTTAGTTCGCATCTCCATCTCGCCATAATTTACTCTTCTTTGCATAAGTCTCTACTTGTAAATAAGTCGTTATAGTTTATCATTCTTCACATTTGTTTACTCTTTGATACCACCTAATTCACAAGTAGACTCTAGAACTATGTTTTGATATTAA
Organism: Cucumis hystrix; assembly: GCA_025688845.1. Lineage (NCBI taxonomy): Eukaryota > Viridiplantae > Streptophyta > Magnoliopsida > Cucurbitales > Cucurbitaceae > Cucumis > Cucumis hystrix. The sequence continues at coordinate 6,161,447 of CM046892.1, read as the reverse complement.
TTTCTTGTGTTTGACCCTGGTTCATTTGGGAAAACCTATTGTTTCGTTTGCACTTGGGCGAGCAATGGAAAACTTGTTCTCAGGGAGGATTTAGCTATTACTCAATGAAGTGGTGCATTGTGAGTACTTTGCGTACAATGATCTTGACCAATGATTTATCACATTACAGCAAACCCTCACAAAAAATTAAGAACCGTTCTTGTGGCATTTCAACATTTTTATTAATGCCTTCTCTTATGTGACATTCAATTAGGCAGAGATGATGACGGGCAAAGTTTCATTCTCTCCCAAATATGCATACTTTAGGTGGTTTGGACGAAGGCTTCATTTCTAATTCTGGTGGTTCCTCAATTGAGGGCTTTATATTCATGTCGCCTTTGGTTGGCAACTCCAAAAACTCAAACTTCTTCGCATGAGTCATGACGCTCACTTCTTCCATATTGCCTTCTTTTGGAAATTGGAAATCAAAATTTTCTAAATAGAATAGCTCACTAAGAACCTCTTCATCGCAATAATCTCATCCAAGGTATTCAATTGTATTACAATGGTCTATATGGTCCAAGAAGCTCAATGAGTCAAAAACACTGAATTTGACTTCTTGATTTTGTTTACCCTCGTGGTCAATTCAACTTAGTGGACGTCTGTTAGGATGCCACCAGTACACAAAAATGACTTCCCCAAAGTAATTGGTTCTTGCTGATCAACTTCATAATCTAGAATGATAAAGTATGTGGAAAAGAGAAACTTGTCAACCTTCAACAACACATTTTTAATTTTCCCTTCATGTCACATAATAGATATGTCAACCAACTGGAGCGAAACAATCGTTGGTCTTGTCGTGTTAATCCCCAATTTCATAAAAATAGAAAGCGACATCAGGTTGATACTTGCTTCGAGGTTGCATAGTGCGCGACTAAGATCTATTCCCTTTATTGAACAAGAGATAGTGAATCTTCCTGAATATTTCATCTGTTTAGGAAGCCCTTTCTTAAAGAAGTCATTTGTTTCTCACATTAGAGCTACTATTTCATATTCATTCCACCTTCTTTTCATGCTAGTATGTCTTTTAGAAATTCTACATACGAAGACGTTTTCTCTAATGGTTCCACAAGCGAAATGTTGATGTGTAGCTGCTTGAGTACTTCTAGAAAATGGTTGAACTAATCTTTGTCGCCTTTCTTCTTTAGGCAACTAGGAAATGAAGGAGGTGGTGAAGGGTTAAAGAATGATGCCTAGTTGGATCCTTCCCTTCATGTTGAATCTTGCACATCCTTCTTCGCTTCCTTGTCCTTTTGTACATTATTTTGCAATGAAGAAAAATCATTAGTGGAAGAAATATTTTTAGTGAGAAAAATCTAAGTGTTATTGGTTTAGTCACTTATGGTTTTTGTGGGTAAAGGAGTGGATAAACTGCATTCTTGGTTAGGTTTGCGGATGGTCAAGGGCCTTCCGCTTCTCAGTGTAACAACCTTACACTGATCTTTTCCATATCCCCCAACATTGTTCGGTGTCTCAATGTTGCTTGATAAGGTTCTCCTTTGTCTACTTGTGATTTGACTCACAATCTACCCCACTTGTACCTCCAGATTTTGGATCGTGGCAACTTGTCTCTGTAGAAGGGCATTAGTCTTGTGCATGTACTCTTTCATAAGGTTCTCCATAGAAGAGGATGTTGTAGGACTGGTGGTGCTTCGATTCTATTGACGAGGAGGATTGTATGGTTTGATGTTGTGGTGGTTCTGGTGATAACTAGATGTTTCACCTGTCTCCGCCACTATGTTGGCCACCCTGTCGTCCATGTTTATGACTTGTTCCTCTCCATCCAAAGATGGGATGATTTCTCCAACCTGGATTGTAAGTGTTGGAGCATGGGTCACTCTTACTGTATACGACAATCTCAATGTTCTGTAAGCATGTGTCTGTGGTATGAGGTTTGTGACATCCCATGCAATTCAACCCCATTATCTGTTTTTTTTTTACATAATTTGAATTGAATTTATGATTTAGAGATAAATATTTTTTTTTGCAACAGAAGAAAAAATAAATGATTTGGGATTTTTTTTTTTAATTCTTCATTTTTTCAATCCTAGATTTAATTAGGAGAATTTATTTTTAAGAAGCCGATATTTTTTCTTAATTAATTAAATTTTTTTTACAAAGAAAAAAGTTAGAAATTAATCAAAACTCATAACTCAATCTCTCCATTTTGTTGAGAAGTTTGGTTGAGATTTGCCACATTTCCAACTTTATAAATAGAGAAGAATGAGTGAAAACAAAAATCGCAACACTTCCTTCACACCATTCTTCCTAAGAATTCTTCTTCATTTTTTTTTAATATTTTGTCGCTTCATATTTAGAACAATCATTTGGGAGTTGGAGTCGACGTCCTCGATAATACTGCTTTTTTTTTTAAATTGTGTTTGCAGCCAGAAAAGAAAGGAGAGAGAATGAATGGAATGGGAGGAAAGAACAGAAAGATGCGAAATGGGGAATGGGAAAAAAATTAAATTGAGTTTTTTTTTTTTTTCCTTTTCACTTTTCTTTTTCTTACTTTTTATCTTCGGGTTTTTCTTCTCTTTTTTTTTTTTCTTTCTGTTTTAATTTTCTTTTAATTTTCTTTTCTTTTTCTGTTCTTTCTGTTTTATTTTTTTTTCATTTTTCTTTTCTTTCTATTTTTCTTTTCTTTTCTTTTAATTTTTTTTCTTTCTTTCTTATTCTTTTTTATTTCTTATTCCTTTTTCCTTCTCTTTTTTTTTTCTTCCATTTTTTAAATACTTTTTTTAACTCTTTTTTTATGTTTTTCTTTTTCTTTTTCGATAATTTTTTTTTCATTTTTATCTTTTGAAGATGAACCACACCAAGCTTGATCGAACACGGAAATGGAGATGGAAATCCAATCGGCTGCGGCACATTGAAGACAAAAATGGAGATGGAGATCCGATCAGCTGCGGCACATTGAAGACGAAAATGGAGATGGAGATCTGATCGATTGCGGCTCATCGAAGACGAAAATGGAGATGGAGATCCAATCGACTGCGGCACATAGAAGATAGAGATGGAGATCCGGACATCGAAGATGGAGATGGTGATCCGTACATCGAAGATGGAGATGGAGATCCGCACATCGAAGATGGAGATGGAAATCCGCACATTGAAGATGGAGATGGAGATTTGCACATCGAAGCGACACATCAGAGATGCGGATAACGACGGCTGCGACACATCGGAGATGCAGATGGTAATGGTTGCAGCACGTCGGAGATGCAGATGATGACAAATGTAGGACGACTGCTGCGGCACGTCGGAGATTCAGATGACGACGGATGCAGCACGTTGGAGATGTAGATGACGATGGTTGCGACATGTCAGATATGCAAATGATGACCACACATCGAAGATTTAGATGATGATCCTCTTGGTTGCGGCACATGGAAGAAGATGAAAATAAATCTTCTTGGCTGCAACACATGGGAGAAGATGAAGATGATGATCCTCTCGATTGCTGTCACAACACATGTAAGATGATGAAGATGAATCCTCTCGACTGCAACACATCGGAGAATATGAAGATCATGATCTTCACGACTGCAACACATGAAGAAGATGGAGATAAAGATCCTTCCGGCTGCAATACATGGAGAAGAAGATCCTCTTAGCCGCAACACATGGAAGAAGAAGATGACGATCCTCTCAACTGCAACACATGGAAGAAGATGATGATGATGATAATCCTCTCGGCTGCAATACATAGGAGAAAATGAAGATGATGATCCTCTCAGCTGCGGTCACAACACATGTGAGATGATGAAGATGAATCCTCTTGGCTGCAACACATAGGAAAAGATAAAGATGATGATCCTCTCGACTACAACACATCGAAGAAGATGAAGATGATGATCTTCTCGTCTGCAACACATTGAAGATGAAGATGATGATCTTCTTGGCTGCAACACATGGAGAAGATGGAGATGAAGATCCTCCCGACTGTAATACATAGGAGAAGATGATGATGAACTCTTTCGGCTGTAACACGTGGGAGAAGATGATGATGTATCCTCTCAGTTGCAACACGTGGAAGAACATGAAGATGAATCCTTTTGGCTGTGGCACATGGGAGAGATGAAGACGAATCCTCTCGGTTGCAACACATGGAACAAGAAGAAGATGAATCCTCCGACTACAACACATGAAAGAAGATGAAGATGAATCCTCTCAGCTGCGGCACGTGGGAGAAGATGAAGATGAATCCTCTCGACTGTAACACGTGGAAGAAGATGAAGATGAATCCTCTGGATTGCAACACGCGAGAGAAGATGAATATGAATCCTTTCAACTGTAACACATGGAAGAAGATGATGATCTTCTTGGCTGCAACACATGAGAGAAGATGAAGATGATAATCCTTTCGATTACAACAAAGAGATGATGAAGATGATGATCTTCTAGGGTGCAACACATGGAGAGGATGAAAATGAAGATCCTCTCAGCTGCAACACATGGGTGAAGAAGATCCTCTCAGCCGCAACACTTGGGAGAAAAGGTAGAGCTCGCTACTTTGACTTTACCCCCTTTGCCCCCTTTTTTTTGTTGTATTTGCTCATGAATTTTATTTTCTGTTGAGATTACATCATCACGATAAAGCATAATAATTTTTTTTTTCGTGCGACTGAACTTAAAGTAAACTTTAAGTTGCATACGTACCCTTTTTATAACATAGGGATCAAGCCATAACGTAGTTCAATTGAGTTTTTTTTTTCTTTTTTTTTGTCATTCACCTTTTAAGTTCTTGTGGATTAGGAGCATCATGCAGTTTAGGCTCTTGCGATAAGGAGCTTTACATGTTTAACAACTTATATTTTCATCAAAAATTTATTCACCTTCTTCATTTGTAGAATTGATGAATATAATAAGTCTTGGCTTCACGATTAGGGACCTTCTGTGTTTATGTCAACAGACAACTTCATCTTCATGCGTGATGGGACACGACTATAAATCTTCTCGTCATTGTTTTCGTCATGAAGTGATTTTACCTTCAAAGTTTTCATCTCTTTTTCATGTTGATAGCTCGTCATCTTTAGTCGATCAAAAACAGATGTTGAAGGTTGATCTTTCTTCGATGTGGAGATACTTAGCCTTTTGAAAGCTGAAGTTCGAGTGGAAGTAGATGTTGTACATTGGTTTTCTTCTTCTTTCGTGGCCATACTCAATCTTTGAAAGTGTGAAGATCGAGTAGTTGAAGGCTTTATACGATCAAAGACAGAAGTCCTTTGCTTAATTTCATTTGAATTGTTGACTTCTTCAGAAGATGCATAATTGTTGTCAACTTCTGTTATATTGACAGCATGACATTCAATGACTTCTAATACTTCCTTTTGATGATGGTCAAGGAAGCTTCTTGGAAGAAATTCTAATAAAGTTACCGGCCGTTGAGGTTGGAGAAGATCATCGTCCTCCTCTTGCACAGGCTTAGGCTTCCACATCTTCTTGTTTCTTTTCCCCTTCTTTTTATGGAAGATGCTTCCTTTTACATGATTTTGACGGAATGACGACTCTTTTTTAATGGAATTTGGTTGTCTTCCCTTTCGACGAGTCACAACTATCCATCCTTCGCCATCATCTTCAACAGGCTCTTCTTTGTTTTGGGAGTCTATCGTCACAATTCTATGTTGGAATTGGACAACTATAGGTTCAAAAGTCCCAAAATGAATTATGATCATAAAGTTGTGTTGATGGTGGAACACTTAAAGTCATCTCGACCGCAACATGATTTGTCTCAGCTAATTCATCAATATCCAACTCGATCTTCTTTGCACGAGCCAACTTTAGAATCAACTCCTTCAACACAAAACACTTTCCAACAGGGTGGCTAATGACCCTATGGTACTTACAATATTTAGGATCATCTACTTTTCCTGCTTGTTCCGGTCGTTTGCATTCTAGTAGTTGAATAAGTTACTTCTCTAGCAATTGCTCTAACATGTCTGCAACATCAGAGTCAGGAAATGAATAAACTTTTTCTTGTCTTTCTTTAAGAGTTGGACGTCGCTTTCCTCGCCACCATGCTTTCCTTCGATTTTTGTTTCTTTTCTTTTAGAGAAAGATTTCAAAGGAGTTGCATGAACAACCATACTCATTTATGACACTATTTGTAATCTTTTTAGTGTCATCAATTTTATTCTTGTCACTTCTCATTTTTGGAACCAAGAAATCTTTTGCTCCTCTGCGTGTGATACTTAGTTCCTGATATGGGCACGACTTACCAACTCTTCAAACGTGCGTGGCTTTATCCCCTACAAAATATAGAGAAGTTCCCAATGCATGCCTTGGGTGCACATCTCAACTGCAGACATTTCTGTGAGCCCATCTTTGTAATCCAGGCTTAGGCTCTCCATCGGTTTATGTAGTCGATGACTGGCTCCCCCTTCCGCTGTTTGATGTTTGTCAACTCCATCATGTTGATGATACGTCGGGTGCTGTAGAAACGATTGAGAAAGTCCCCCTCAAGCTGCTTCCAACTATCAATGGATTCATGCTCCAAATTGATGTACCAATCAAAGGCGTTTCCTTTCAGAGTTCGAACGAACTGTTTTACCAACAAATCTCCTCTCGTACCAGCAGTTTCACATGTTTCAATGAAGTGAGCAACGTGTTGTTTTGGGTTACCCTTTCCATCAAACTGTTTGAACTTGGGTGGTTGGTATCCATTCGACATTCTTAGATTGTCGATCCTCTTCGTATATGGTTTGGAATCCAGAGAGAGAGTTTGAGCAGTTCCACCATATTGAGTTTTGATGGAGTTTGCAATCATCTTCTACAACTGCTGAACAGACAGCAATGCAATTGAGGTCGAATTTTGTGGTTGACTTTCTTGCATAACTGTCTTCCCTTTGTTAGTATTTTTTACAGTATGTGTATGGCTTGATTCAGCAGCATCATGACGTTCGATGTGATTCTTGAGAGATGCAATCTCATTATCCTTTTCTTCAACGGCTTTCATGAGCATGTTGATCTTCTTTTCAAGCTCAGCCATTATGTCTTGTATCCACGCCAGTCACCATAGCCGACGTGATATTTGGATGATGCATCTCCTCATTCGAGCGTTCAGAGGAGGAAATTTGTTCGTCAATCATAGGATTTTCTTTGATTATAATTTCACCTTTTGGTGACTTGGACAATTGTTCCCAAATGTTCTTTGGGACCTCAAAGGATAACATTTTCTCAAATGATTGAGTCTCCCTTGAGCGGCTGCGAGTATTTGGCTGCTTGCCGATGTCGCTTGGAGATTTGAAAGTGTTGTCTTGGGATGTCATGATTTCTTTAAATGTTCTTTAAAAGAGAAACAAATGAAAGGTAGAGATTGTCCCACTGGGCGTGCCAAACTGTTCACATGAGATTTCAGAAGGAATGTATTTCATGGAATTGAACTTTTTATATTGATTGATATAGCAGATACAATATCTAATATTTACTCATTTGATGTTTTCCCTCTAATACAAGTTAAAACTTAAAACTTCTTGATCTTCGGTCTTTAGGATGTTGTAGTTGCAAGTCAATTTGAGCTTCGATCTTCTGAAATCCAAGGAAAGTTTAATCTTCCAAGTCTTCAATATTTCAGAAGATGTTGATCTAGAGCTTGATAAGAACTTGCACGTCTTGAGAGGTTTTTTAGAAGTTTGAATCTTCAATTCTTCAGAGCTTCAGTATTTCAGAGCTTCAATTCTTCCTTCAACCAAAGATCCCTTAAATGATTGGCAAATGTCTCTATTTATAGAGAAATTTCATGGGCTTTAGGTGGGCTTGGGCCCATTTGTCTATTGGACTTGGGCCCATTTGCCTATTGGACTTGGGCTTAGGCTCATTTGCTTGTTGGGCTTGGATTTGGGCTCATTTGTTTGTTGGGCTTGAGCTTGGGCTTGTTTGGCTTGAGCTTGGACTTGGACCCATTTTCTTGGCGGGCTTGGACCTCCTTGTTTAGCCGTATTTGTCATCAAGGGCTTGATTGGGTTGGATACGATAAAACTTGACTACCCAAAATTCAATCAAATTATAATCATCACAATTTTGCAGCGATGACATAGCAAAATTTAATTAGCCAAAATTTATTGCTCAACACTTTGGATCATGGATTTTATTTATTTTTATTTTTTTTGACAAAATTGCAATTAGCATGTGAATAAGCACAGTCTAAACTAAAATTTTGGTAAATTATATTATGCCATGATGCCATTTGGAATGTGGTATAGGATGTACAATTCATCCGGGAATGACAGAGACGAATAAGACAGTTTATTTTTTTTTTTTAAGACTTGATTTATAGTCAATAACGTGTGAACTCAAACTATTCTTTTTTTTTAATTTTCTTTTCCATTATTATTATTATTATCATTATAAATTATTATAAATTCAAACGTCATGTTCAATTAAAAATAAACCAAACACGACTGTTCAGTACAAATCAAAGCGTAAAATTTTTTAAGTTGGTTCCAAATATTAACATATTGAAGATTTTTCTAAAAATAAAATAATATATTAATATATTGAAGATTTGTATGGGCATCCCCATAAAAGTATGTATATGAATTGAGAGTGACACCGATATTGGCCATTTGGACATTTTACTCCAATTTCAATTTAAAATAAAATAAAAGGGAAATTTATAGATATTATGTGACTATTTTTTTCATAAAAAATCTTTTTTTGATAGACATTTGATATTATAAATTGAATTAATTTATTTTCTTCAATTATGTATAAATTTTTAAGTGTTTAATAAAGAGTTTAAATAAAAATCAACCATCAAAGTCAAATATATATTTATATAAAGTGAGTATTTATTATAAGCTAGAATTTAGTAGTCTCGATCACAAGCTACATAATTTCTAACTTTGAAATTCATTTATAGATTATAATTATATAATAAGAATGTCACACCAAGAGCAAATTTATTAAGGGATCAGGGGACACGTGTATTATCGATTTTTGTATTTTAATATTAATTTTAAAGTATTATATTGCAATATATATATTAAATTTAACTTCATTTTAGCTAAATTTTATTTTTGTTGTAGTGGTTGTGCCTTTGCAAAACTCTTTGGTTGTGAGTTCAAATTTGGTCTTCTACAATTATTTTTACGAAATAGCTTTTATTCAAAACATCGATAGATTTTTTTTCAAATATCAATAATTTTCTTTCCACAAAGATCAAACTTCTTCCCAAATTTCAATGATTTCCTTTTATATCAAATTTATTCCTAAATTTCAATGATTTCCTAAAAGAAAGATAATTTGATTTCCTAAAAGAAAGATAATTTGATTTCCTAAAAGGAAGATAAAGAGAGAAAAAAACTCATCTAAGATAAAACTCTAATTTATTTTCTAGCCCTCATTTGTTATCTAACAAAAAAAATTTAAAAAATGCAATAGATCCAAACATTCACTCTCTCAACAATATTCCATGAAAAGTGTATTATTCTTTCTTTTTTATTTTCTTTTTTTATGCAAATTTTAAATTCACATGTTTACATTACAAAAAATCATGTGAAAATTGTCGGTCTTTCTTTATTGTTACAAATGTAGTGAATGTTATTGGAGCATCAGTAAAGCGTCGAGATATTTTTTAAATATTTTTTAGTGTGTTTATTATATAGTGTCCGGCGCCCCCTATATAAAATTTCTGGATCTGCCCTTGGTCACACCCCCATACTACCTTCTCTTATAAGTACAAGAGACAGCGTGAAGCCAACAAATATCGTTCTCCTACGTTTAATTAGCTAATGAATATCGTCCATCTCTCAACGATACTTTATAACCGTGTACTTAACTAACTACTACACTACAACAAAAATGACATTCTATGACATTTCAATACAATCCAAATTAAAAAGAGGGAAGAAAAAATTGTCACGAGCCAAACATAAGCAATTGAATTTTGAAGTTATCGTTACAATGATTTGTGCATGGTTGCCTAATGACACCTCCTACTTGTCAGAATTTAATACTTGTAGGACTCAATGGCTTATAGCCGGCACTCATACCCCCATGCCATCTAACCTCAACGCCTAGGGGTTCTTTGTTGCCGCATAAAGGTTCTTGGCACTTCTTCCTCTTCATAAACAACCTTGAATATATAGGCCTGACTTTGGCTCATCCACATGCCTTGCCACCTAGCATGCTTGACCGTCTAGCACCACACCTTAATTTGGAGGTTCACATGGCTCTTACTTGGCCGCATAGCAACATGCTAGCCAAGCAACGTATTGTCAAAGGATTTACAACTTTATTTTTTATATACAATTTACCAAATCAAAGCGTAAGAAAATTTAGGGTTTACAAGAACATATCAAATGAATACATATGACTGAATTAAATACATTTACTTTTTATAAATCGTATAATTTGTTTTATAATGAAAATCTATATTTTACCATCTGAAGCCTAAGACTTACAAAAGTTGGAAGTCAATATCCTTAAACTTGCATCAAACGTTAACGTATTCTACCTTTTATTTGTATATTCATTTCTTTATATTTAGACATGTTCATGTTCTATTAAATATTAAATCTTTGAACCCAATGTATACATCTCTGACCTTTAAATTTTCACTATAGTGCTCCTTATTTAACTAAATGTTAACTGACTAATCAAATTAAAAAATGATAATTACATGAAATCTCTTACTTAAAGAGTAAGTTTCACTACAAGAAATAGGGGTTCTCTCGACGAGGCAAAGCGTCTACATATATTCCAAAGAGCATCAGAAAAGGATCTTTTGACGTATATAGGATCGTCGAGAAGAAAGTCAAAAGTATTACAACGGAAGAGTAATTCCCGACGCACAAACGCGAAGACGTCGGTCGTCGAGAGTTCCTTTCTCTTAACGCCAGACATCTTGATGGATGGAGCACGTCGGTGAAAGGTAACGCCCGACATGCCTATCTCAGCTTTAGGAGAAAGGAACTTCCGACGTGGCGTCGGGAATGGCTTCCCCAACGTTGTGCTTAAAATGTTGGGAGAAGGGTTCTCATTCCCAATGCTTTTATGCGTTATGAGATAATTTTAATTTTTGTTTCCAAATATTATGTTCAATTTTTTTATCGTGAGATAATTTTTGAGTTCCGATTCGATTTAAATTCAATAAAAACAAAAAAAAATTAATATAATAATTAAAATATGAATTTGTCATTTACATAATAAACCCAATTTTTTGAATAATTTACATATTGTTTGAAACAATTACATAAAAAATAAAAAAAGTGCATCTATCATCGCCTCGGGCGCCATCTTCAAAGAAGTCCACACCTACAATGACATGAAAGTAAATTTATCTATCACCGACAACAAATTAAACACTTAAAAGTTCAAAAATACGTACCGTAATGTTCAAGGTTCCTTGTGTGCCCAAGTCACTTCCTCAATCATCTTCTTCATTTCTTCCATTTGTCGAGCATTTTCTTGCATTTGCCGAACATGCATCTCTGATGTTCTTCCACTACTATGGACATGAAAACCAAGATTAATTAAACAAATGAGAATATTTCAAACTAAATCTAAAAAAAAATCAGATATGTGGATACGTGATTAATCATTATTCGTTGTCGCTTGATCCGATTTGAGGTGATAATTGTTCATTTGCTTGTTATATTAATATGCATAAATTTCTATCATTGATTTGTCATGCTAAGCTCTATGTGAGCGACTACTAGGCGATTGAATAGGGTTATGTGTAAAAGGTACATTCTTATTCATGTGTTGCTAACTTCTAAAGATATGCATGTCGTGCAAGTTTTCCTCTCTGTCGTCCAAGTGCAAGCAAAGAGAGGTTTCTTGGTAAGTCCAGGGTCAAACACAGAGAATCTAACTCTCCTAATTGTCTCATCATGCTACTAAATCATGCGGTATAAGCTATACAGTAATGTTATGCACAATATACTTCTATCCTAATTATTTACAATAAGGTGCTTGCCGATGCAAGGTGAGCATGGCAAGGAAATGGAAGTGGAAAAAGAACTCATTTCTAGGCATGGCGAGGAAGGAAGTCTAATTATCTAATAGCAATGATTTGTGGTTCAATAATTCAAGGCGATACAAAGCATATATTAACTTCGAATTAGAATGAGCGACCTCTCGGCGTCTTTGCCATACTTGCTCGCCTCTCAGGATCCAAATACACAAAGTTAAGCTATGATTTATATCTAATCATCTTGGATACATTATTAGTAACTTTCCCTTGATTAAGTTGGACAACCTCTCGTTGCTTTCGCCACACACATTAGCATATCTATAATGTATATGCAAAGGACAAAGTTGGCGACAAGATTGTATCGCTACAATCTTCTCGCCACTTGGTTAGCTAATGTGTGTTTTCACTTGTCAGGTGATTACATCAATATCATTGTTCTCCTCTCGAATGTACAATGCTTTGACATTCACGTTTAACTCAACAACACCCATAACGCAAACATTATGATTCTCTAGTTATCAAAAACAAACATCTTTGCTCATAAGCTAACCAAACATATTGAACATGAAAAGTAAAAGAAAAATAGGAGAATGAAAGAAGAAATGCATTGCTTTCATAAATATAACTTTAGGCCTTTCGGCTATGATGTACATTTTACAAAACATACAAGAGAAATATAAAATGGAATACAACAGAAGGTGTTACTTAGTTAAAATGGAAAAAGGAAAAGGAAAAAGGAAAAGGAAAAAAGGAAAAGGAATTAATTAGGGGTGTTAAAAAAATCGGTAACCCGACCAACTCAGATTATCCAACACAAACTGTAAGGGTTGGGTTGGGTTATGGGTTAGAAAATTGGAGAAAAAATTGAGTCAGGTAGTCGAATTGTGCAAATAAGGGGTCAGATTGATCCTGCCCAACTCGATTATGTATATAATATATATATAAACCTAAAACCTAAAAGTAAGTCTCCTTTTGAATGGATATTGTAGACCTAAAGTTTGAATGTATAACATATGTCACCTTTCACCTTAAATGACAATTTCTTCACCTTGCATATTGAAAAACAATATGAAAATTTGTTTAAATTATGGAGAGATGAAAAAAATCAACCTGCCAACCAAACCTGGCCTAACTCGGATTTTTTTGTTTAGGTTAGGTTGGGTGGACCCTTGCATATTGAACCAATAAGGTTCATTTTTTGTCAACCCGAATACTTTGTGTTGGTCCATAATTTTTCTCCAACCTGACCTAACCTGACTTATGTACACCCCTAGAATTGCTAATAATAATAATATTTATTACTATTATTGTTGTTGTTATTATTATTATTTATTTATAGGTGTCTCGATCAGCGTATCAATCAATTTCATCATCTTCCTTAACAAAGAACCCTAGCCGCTGAAAGCTTTCTTCTTTGTTGACCGTCCGCCACGCTGTTTTCCATGTCAAGCGAATGTACGTTGACTCCTTCTCTCCAAGTCGAAGCCTATGAGCTGCGTGTGTTTCCTCTTCAGGAGTTACCCAGTCAAGATTAAAGTTGACCTCCTCGTTCCTAGCTTAGCCAAGTTGCACGTCAATTTCTACCTTGCCCTCCGTCTAAGGAGACCTTTCCGTCTCTAAGTTGAGAGTCGTGTGCCCCCTTTCGTCCAAGCCATTTTCCCTTGCCCAATCGAGTCATGTTGTCACACCCCACTCCAAAGTTACTTCCAGTGACTAAGTGCAGGCATTTCGCCTAGACCTTTATTGTGTTCTTCCCACGAGGTAACGAATTAAACACTTAGTAAGCGAAACATCCTATTTAACTTGCCCTTTCGCGAAGTATTTGCCTTGGACTTAAACTTTCTTAACTCAGCGGAAAAGTTACAACTTAAGACTTTGCTCCATCGCCTAGTACTCTTTACACAATACAAACCAACTTTAGCTTTTAGGTGATAAACTCAAATAATAATAACAATGTAGTCGAATAACATAACTTCTTCTTTTTATTAACTTAACACTTTTTACATTTTTGGGCATTACAATTGCAACTCTTGAACTCTCTTGACACTGATACTTGACTACCACTTACCTATGTCCTTCCTGGCCTACCGCCTAGCATTACTTCTTGAGATGGTTACTTAAATGTGTGAGGCCTACTTTCCTTTGGCTCAACTCTCCGACTCTTTTGGGATCAGAGCCGACTTCGTATCATCCTCTTCTTCCTTGCTTTTCACAACTAATGTTGCTCATTGTAGAGGATGCCTAGAGGTGTAAGCATAACATCTCCTCCTTTGCCTAGGTTGCCTAACTACCCTTCTTAGCACATGATAATGTGTATAAATACCCATTATTATAGCCCCTTTTATTGAAATAATGAAACCAAAACGCATAAGAAGAGGATCAAAATGCGTAACTTATATTGTAAATTCATAAGTATTTAGAAATACATCTTACATAAGCACCATGCCTGTTTTACACGATTACAATGTTTAAATGCATAATAAGTAGGAAGGAAAAAGCTAGTGAATCGCTAGAGACATCTTAAGTAAAGCCACGCGATGGGAACTTGCCTAGCAAATAACATTTCCAAGCGATGAGCCACGTCATCATGCAAGGAGGGCTCACTAAAAGACAAGAATGGTAGTTGGAATTTATGTGACTTCACAAGGCTACAATCAATGTTGACACTCTCAGAAGAATAAAAGTTATCCCCAAAAGTTGCCTATAAAAAGACTTCATCCCTACAATAAGGAGGAGGTCTGAATGGACTCAAAAGAGGTTTGCATAGGACCAGTAGACGCCTGTAGGGGATAAAGGCCTAAGAAGGTCAATCCCTAGAGAGAGAGTGTGTGGCAGAAAGGAATAGCCTTTCCGCCGTCTGTAACATTCTCTTCTTCTTATCCGATCAGTTGTAAAAGCAAAAGCTCAACATCTGAGTAGGAAAGAATCCACACTTCCGCTGCCTCCTAACTAATACTTTTCCACTCTTCTTTCTCTCCGTTTTTGCACTTCTTTGTAATATATGTTGTTAATATTTTACAATGGCTAAAGGCCTACATTCTTTATATATATATTATATGTTCATACCTTTTCAATCCATCATTTCTTAACTTCTCACTTGCCAATGTGTTATTACTAGTAGTTAGATTTGTGATAAGTTCTTGATAAGGAGTCTAGTTTATAGGTCTTATCGCATTATTTGAGCTATATATTCATCACTTGACCAATGTGAATTGCCAACTATTCGAGAAGACAAGTAGCAAGGATAAAGCTAATGCGCACAAGGAGTAGTTTGGCAACAAACTCCACCTTGACAAGACAACTTCCAACATTTGTATCCCGAAAGGCGAACAAGTGCGGACATTAGACACTAAGAGTTTGATGTCCTTAAACGAGAAGTTCTATAAGTTTTATAAGTGAATTCTCTTAGATATATCTCGCCTAATCAAGCATAGTTATTTACATCCCGAAAGGTGAGCAAGTGTAGCATCTAAACACTTCTAGAGAAGGTCGCCTTAATCATGGATTGATTATGCAAGTTATATCACATCAAGGCTCTCGCATTGCTTCATCTAATAATGTGTAAACCTTCCTGCACCTTTTTCTCGCATACAAATTAATTCATAATACCATCTAACATCCATTTACTCCCCTTTACAGATTCTCTGAGCGTGCATAAGTAGTTTTTATTCCTGGTTCTTATTCTTTCATACTTTATTTAATTAATTCTCTTATACCACCCATATGCTAAGTAATGCCTAAAACTAACGTCTTGAATCAATTCCCTGTGTTCGACCCTAGATCATCCAAGTAAACCTACTGCTTCATTTGCACTTGAGCAAGCAGTAGGAAAACTTTTACTCAACGAGGATTCAGTGGTTATGCGATGAAGAAGTACATAGTGTGTAATTTGCATAAAGTGATAGTGATCGATGACCTATCGCATAGATTACAATAACAAACCATCTATCCAATACAATGGAGACCACCAAGTTTTTGGCATTGTTATCAGGGAATTGATTTTCTTTTCAAGCGTTAGAGTAGAGTTTTACTTTGATTTTGGACAAAGCATTTCGTCCAGGTGAATCACGCGATTAGCCGAAAATCACGCGAAGAGGTTCAAGGTACCAGAGTAATTTGTGATTGCTTGAACCAACCCCAGGTTCAGTGTATCTTTCAGTGGATGGCCAAGAGGAATCTCAATGGATGCGGTTAGTCGCAAATGAAGATGAGAGCCTCTATGAAGTCATCAAAGAAAGTGTCCTCGCGCAGAGCTAACAAAAAGCATGTTTCATTAAGCTATGCGATAAGGACTAAGAAAGATCATTTGAACATTGCGATCAATGATTGGGAGCATTGACTTGCGGCGATGAACAATCAAGATGCAAAAAGTCATGTTGCAAGTGATCTATGGAGTTCAGGGATGATGCAGACAGAAAAGCTATACGAAGCAGCAGCAATGATACCACAGCTCTTTCTCGCCGAAGAACTTAAACTCGTGTGTTAAGCTATAATGTATAACTCTTCCATTATCTTTTTAATTGCACCCCTATTTTTGTGTATATACTTATACTTGCATACCTTTGTAAGTACTCACATACTCGTAAATCATTTTTGTATTTGAATTTTTTATATCCCTTATTCTTACATTGGGGGACTGCGCGGTAAACCATGAAGTTATAGGCTGGTGGGATAAGACAATTAAGATGAAGTCAGTTTACAAGAAGGATTGAGTCAACTTCATTAGGTATTCTGACCTTGTCGTACATTAAAGCCGAGAGTAGGCTTTATTGGGGAGCTTTTTAGGAAAGAGGGAATGTCTTGTCATTCATTAAAGATCTTGGAATTTCAAGACGAAAAATGAGTGCGCCGTACCTCGAGCCATGAGTTGTCTATCAGGTTATCACGTCATATTTAAGTCGATATGCCCTTAACACTAAGGTAACCAAACCTTTAATCCTAGCTAAGAGAGCCTATTTAAACCTACCAAAATCAGAAACCTCAACATTTAGCTGAACACAACATGTCACGAAACCATAAATTGCTTTATCCTTCAAATCACTACCATTCCAAAACTTCTTCTCCTAGTTCATCAAGATATTCCTTTTATCATTCACCGAGAAATGCTTTCCTTATAAAACCTCTGATAAGACTACAATGTCCTAAATACCAAGTGACACACCTTCTCACCTCATTATGCGATAAGCGCACAAAAGATGAAGGACGACGAGATAGGTTAAGAAGAACTGATGGAGAAAATATGGGAATAAAAGGAAATGTAAAGGAAGAAGCCAAAGAAAGTGAAAAGATAAATAGGAATAAAGGAAAAGGTAACAAAAAGAATAGGAGAAGAGGCAAATCAGCCATGTGAGGGAAGGGGATCTTAAACTTCCAATGAAGGACACCTACCTGCCTGATGCTAATTTTAAAGGTTTAGAAAAAGGGACCCAAGAAAGGTCAACAAAAGAAATTTGGGCCTTAAAGAAAAAGGTGGAAGAAAATTGGGGGTGGAGGAAGAAATCCCCGAGGAGTTTGAGAAAGGGGTTGAAAGAAGCTACCTGTCGAAGGAGAAAGTGCCTAAATGTAAGAAGAGAAGAAGAAAAATACAATTAAAAATTTCTTGCAAGCATTAGTAGAGGTACAGGAAAGAAGGAAAAAGGGACCTCATCACTATCAATACGACAAAGGATAAATCAAAATACCCTGATACCAACTAAGAATATAAAGGGGTTGAAAAAAGGGATGTGATGAAGTAAAGACAAGAAGAGGAGGAAGCCTCATAATCAAAGAGAGGACAATTCTTCAAAGTTGAGGAATCCAATGACATCTTGTCACATGCCCACCGCCTTGACCTCTAAGCTACAAGTTGTAGCCTCTAAGGACAAATCACTCAAACTTCTCCCAAGTTCAAATCACCAATACTCCTCACCAGCAAGTCTTTCAAGAAAACCCTATTAGCCTACTCCCAACCTTAGAGAGTCCAACGACGAGTTGTGACCCGGTAGCAAAACTAAGGATAACTCCATCAGAACCATCCTCATAGAAACCTCCTTTACTGTCGTAATCGTAAAAGAATATGCTAAGTGTCATCAATTTTGTCGTATTTTAACAATGTCTTATGTAATTTTTATTTCTTTTTACTTTGACCATTACAATACAAGTCACAACTTAATACAATTCTTTCGCGTTTAGTCTCTCTTGTCCCAAGCTTGGCTCCCCACTTTGTAGTATTCTAATTTTTCTTTGCGATTCAATATCACTTTAATGAAATAAATTATACGAAATAAAGTTTCATTTGTTATTCAGACTTTTAACTTGTTAAGGAACATTACTTAGAAAATATTTCTCTAGTTTACTAGGCGAGCAAGCTTTACCTCAAATCTCTTTTGTAAAATTTTTCTACGAATAATCTTATCATTCAATTTTAGCAATGAGAACCGCTAATCTCTAACCTCGACATCTGACCTACTCACCTTATCGTGTAGCAATGCATACTATTCCTCTCCATCTCGCCAAACGCTACTGCTTGAGGTTGGATACTTTGAGGCTTGAAAACTCCACTTTTTTAATTACCTCAGACATTCAACGACCCACTCTGAAGATAGTGTTTAGGGCTTCTTTCTAACTCTGTCCTCTGGCTCTCTCACCTCTCGGGCTGGGTCTTTGGCCTTTGCCTCAATCGGCTAACCATCTCTCTTATCGGACCACGCGTGGATTTACCCAATCCTTGACTCAGTGCTTTGGCTCTCTAGATTTCCAGTCTTAGCTATGTTTTCCTCGGTATTGCACTTGCTTCCCTTATGAGCTGAATCATGTGTGCAGAGGAGCGATGCGCTTACCAACTGGCTCTTTTGGTGTAATAGAAATTTCCATGGCCAATGTGCCATGTAAGACTATGGAGACACTTTGTCTGCCTTAACTTGACTATTTAGCCTTAGAACAATACTTTACATCGCCTCTACCCCTAATAACATAGATACACTCAATCTCAAACCCTTCCTTCGCAATTTTGGGACATTCCTTCTCCCTAGCAGTTCTCTCATTTTGTCGTTCCACACTTCGAATTTCCTCTTCTTTTTTTCCCCCGAAATTCTCACTCCCTTTCTTTATTCTCCTCTAACCCCTCTTTCCTTGATTTCTAGCTCTATTTATAGTGGTCTTCTCATCAAAGGGTTACTTCCACGCTTTACACGCGTCTCCTCACCATTTTGTTGCATCATGTAGCCAACCCACACTCAACACATGGTCTAACTATTAATGACGATTTGACTTTCTATTGAGACGCACACCTTATCTCCTTGGAAAGCCAAACTCCATTAAATCGCTTGACTCTTTTTATCTCCTTGAGAAGCTGCAAGCCTTTATTTCTCTTCTTAGGGTCGTCTAGTCTTGTCAATAGAATACCTAAAGCTTCATAGACATAAGCGCTTCTTCTTGCACCACTATGTCGAACACCTAACTTTTGACATCCAATATAGGTTCATTCTCGCTACTTGTCTTTATCGCGTTGTTTGCATCTGCACGATATAACTTATGCAGGTATTTCTCTTTGTGCCACATTTTTCTTTCTTTTGCACACTTCTTCGCGCACTACGCTTACTTATACAAGTATTTATCTTCGTGCCACCTTTTTCCTTCTTTTGCGCTTTTCTTCGCGCACTACACTCTTACCCGAGTGGTTTCTCTACAATGATTTTCCTCAATCGGACTTCCTTCTTTGGGGTCAGGTCGTGTACGTGTACTCCCTCCTTAAGAGTCATTGTCGTGTTGGTGATACGGGATCAAGGTCTTACACCTGTCTTCTCCCTTCCAAGCCAAGCTAATTTTAGTAATTTTTTTTAGCTACTTTTGGATATACCCATCAAATGGAAATTTTTTGCTTTAAAATAATTTAATTTGGGTTCTAATTTGAAGTTTTTCATTTAAGGTTTAATTAACTAATTTTGGATCCTGGGGAATTTTTCCTATCAAGGTTGAATTGGTTTCATCCTCAATTCTTAGTAAGTTAATTAGGAAGAATTTTTTTTATGTTAGTCATTATTAAATGTATTAATTAAGTTATTGAAATTTTCTTACTGTTTAGAATCTGTTTAATTGGGAAATTTTAACTAACAGCCATGAAATATTTTTTAGCTAATCTCTCAAGTTCATCTACTGGACCTTTGAACATAAATTTAAGAGCATGCATGTATTTGCTGATTATTCATTGATAGTAGTTAAAAATGCATAATGAGATATTGTAGTTGATGGTTGATGTATTATGGTGATCATGCAATTTCTATGAGATTATGGACTGGTATAATTGATGTTTCCTGTCATGTTTATGATGATTGTTACATTTTGGAATGTGGTGTTTGTTAACTTTGGCTATTAGGTTGTGTACCTCACATGTACAATGTCTCTCAAGATCATCACCTTATACAGCTCTATAACTATGTACTTTTAACTGGACCATCAATCTGTTAGTCTTTGGGTGTTTTTTCGGGATCATTAGATTATGAGTGTGAGGCTATGATAAAAAAGGGAATCCAGTTGAAGAGGAACTCCACTGAGATAGGTTGTTTTGACAAAGTATAGAAAGAGGCATTTTGCAAAGAAGGATGCGATTGGAGAAAGGGTGATGCAAAGAGAAGTATTTGAGTTTAGGAACCATTGCGTTGAAGTAGGTAACTCGTTGAGGATAATGGTGAAGAAGAATGTTGCGTTTAACTTTAAGGACTAGGTGATTGAGGGTAGCAATGCTGAGAGAAGTACCTACGTCTAAGAGTGTGGTAGTGAGGTAGGTGTTCGGTTGAGGTGATTAGACAGTCCTCTAGGAGAAAGTAAATGCTTGTTGCTTCTCGAGAAGAGAGTCAAACGATGTAAAGAAGTTTAGCTTTACAAAGAGATTAGGTTAGTGTCTCAAGGAAAGTGTCTATTCATAACTGACGTTTGGCTTAAATATCGAGTTGGAGTTGGCTGCATAGCATGGGGAAACTATAGGGTGAAAAATGCTAGACCTTTTATTGAGCTGTTGAGAGGAGATTTCAAAGAATTGAAAAGTCGATTAAGGGAAATCACCAGGCAAGAAGAGGATGTCGAAAGCCAAGGGAGAAAGAGTTGAGGCTAAGTATTGTAGTGGGTGATCCATATAAATGATTAATTGTTTGTGAATGATTTCATAAATAAATTATCTTTCTAAATGAATGCATGTTGTTTATCACAGTAACGTTGTAATTTATGACATTTTCAAATGAAAGAATGTACCTTATGAATGTTTGGTACACGATTGTTTAGAATTGGTAGATGATCGTTTAGATTTGGCTACCCAAATCTAAACGATTATTTTTTAAGATTATTTTGTACACGCTACAAGAAATTGAGGTTTTTCCAACACACAAAATATCGTCGAGGTAAGGGATGTTGGGAAACATGACTTACACCAACGCCGTAATGGAGGCGCTGGCCGAGTGAATCTTTTTTGACATTTGTCTTCTAACAGCGGGCAAAGCCAACCCATCCTCGACGTCAGACATCAAAACGTTGACAAAAAGGAAATAATTAAATAATAATATCCTTTTCCCCAACGCTAGGCAAACATATGTCGAGAATGGGTCAATATCTATTCTCGACGCAGACATTTACGGTGTCAGAGGAAAGTAAATTATTATTTAATTATTTCCTTTTTCCCGACGCCATGCATACATACGTTGGGCATGGGTCACACATTTTCAACTTGGCCATCCACAACGTCGGAGGAAATGAAACAATTAAATAATAATTCTCATTTCCCTCGACTTCAATTGCATGGCATAAAAAATATGGGTAATTATGCCTGGCTCCATTAGTAATACGTCGAGAATAAGTGTATATATTATCAACGTTTTACTAACAGCGTCAGAAATATGGGGGTTCACCCGACGTTTTTCAGATGTTTCGAGAGTTCCCATATAAAAATACTCTTTCAGTTCTGTAATTCACAGAACCGAAAGAGAAGAGAAAGAGAGAATTACAAACGAGAGACCAAGAAGGAGAGAACTTTGTTGCTGTCACCGTCCCACCGTTTGTCGTCGTCTGTCGTCACCGCTCTTCATTCCAATAAATGGTTTCGTTACTCATTGTTTTGTTTTAGTTTTAGTTTTAGTTTTAGTTTTAGATTTATATTTTGAATTAGTTTTAGGTTTTAATATTGAATTTGAATTTGAAGTCTTTTTAGGATTTAAGATTGAATTTGAACTTGAAAATTTTTGAGGCGTTATATTGAATTGGAGTGGCCAGTTTGCTTTACAGGCGGCCGCAGATGCTCGTTTAGGTTTATGAAATGCTTTTCTTGTATTTTCTACTTTTAATTGTTAGTTCATTATTTAGAACTTTTGGTGCAGAATCAAATGTTGAAACTTCAATCCCAACCCACCCTAGAAGGTTCTCAACCCCCCTTCGGGGACGAGATATGCAAAACCATTTGGGATAGACGATCGGGCTACTCGAAAGGTCTTGCTTGGGGCTCCAAGCCCAAGTCCCAAATGAGTAAGAAATGCACTCTAGAGAGATTAGCAACTAAGAGTTATGAAAGTGTTCAATCATTAATTGAAGAACAATGAAGAACGTCGAAGTTGCATGCCAGAAAAATGAAAGAAATGAAGATGATGATTGAGAAAATGAGTCGGGCATAGAGAGAACCTTGAACACTTGCATAACGTATTTTTCAACTTTTAATTTGTTTAATCTTTTTTCAATAATATATATCTAAATTTACTTTCATGTCATTGTAGGTAGGGAGCCAATGGGAATATAGCGTACGCGGTAATTAGAAAATAATGCATTTTTTTTCTTTTTTATCTAATTTTTGAACCTAGAATTTGTAATTGTTGAATATTTAGATTTGATTTCTAATATAAATATGATTTGGTATTTTAATAATTTTTTATTTATTTTGCGTTAGTTGTTATTCAAAATTTGATTGAATATAAATAGAACCGAAACCCAAAAGAGTACGTTACAAAAAAAATTAAATATAATAATTTAAAAATATATAATAAAATATCTCCCGACACTTTTTGTGTGTTGGGACTAAGGTCCCTACCCCGACTCTGGAAGTCCAGTATTGCCGGCATCGGAAGAGGATGTCGGAAGTTGCATATTGCCGACATAGGGATGGGGCGTTCGAAATCCCCAATTGCCAACATGCTACTTCCGTCGGCGTTGCACGCGTCCAGAGAAATGCATTCCAGATGCCTTCTCGTTGTCGAGTTGGGAATGACTTCCTTGACGCACTATTATCGACGTTCTTTCCGACGACGCCATGTATGTAGGGAGAGCCTTTCCCGAAGTTGTTTGTTATATATACTGACGCCTTCCTGCATAGGGAGAGTCGTAAATTCTTGTAATTACGATTGTTTAGATTTGGCTATTTTTTATACACGATCTTTTAGATTTGTCTACTCAAATCTAAGCAATGATCGTGTACCAATATCTTAATGATTTTTTCAATATCTATTATATTTGGTTCACGATCTTGAACAACTAAATAACAGCTTAAAAAAATAAAAGAAAATTTTCAGAAGAAGAAGAGAAAAGGACAAAGAAAAATTGCAGAAGAAAGAAAATGGAAAGGAAGACAAACCTGGAACATTTTTTTAAAAAAATGGTTGGCTTCCTAGGCTTTTTGATTTTGTTACACGAGTCGTAAATATTTTGGTGTTTTGTTATATTTATGAAAAAATTTCTTAAAATAATTTCAAACAAATTGATGTCATATTAATTATTAGGAGCATTTTTTTACTTTTTAAAAAAATTTGAAGTTATTTTTGTGGTGAGCAATTAAATTTTTTTGTTCATATACTAACTGTGGAAGTATTTTTTAATTTTTATTAAGTTAAGTATATTTTTGTAATTTTTTGAAAGTTTAGAAATATTTTTTAAACAAACTTTAATGTTTCCATTCAAACCTAAAGCATTTTTTAAAAACTCATTTGAAAAGGTTAAGAGTTAAAACTTTTGAAAATTGAAGGCACACTTTTGACACAAATAATAAAGGTGATGAACAATTTGTATAATTTAAACGAAATTATATTCAAACAAAAAGATTTTTCTTAAGAACAAAAGAAAAAATCTCTAAAAACAACAATATAGGCTCACGAAATATTTTTGTTTTTTTTTTAAAATAATAATAAAAGACTTGGTCAACAATGGGTCGTTGTCATTCCATCGTGTAAGGAAAGGAAAAAGAAGATTATAATAAAAGCAAAGAATTCGCAAAGCAATTCAGCGTAAGGGAACAACCCTCCGCCACTCCTTTCTTGTTCCTCCCTCCCAATACTCCAAAAATAACACACACACACACAAATTTTCCTCTACCATTCAAATTATAAACCATATATATTTTTCATTTTTATTAAAATAATATCCACTCTTCAATATTTAGTTATTTAACCATTAATAATTCCTCACTCTCCTCTAAATAAAGTCAATTTTATCTATTTTAACACTACTAAGTTGTAAACCATGATCAAAGTAAATACATATATATTCTTTCATGTGAAAGCAATCTAAGAATTTGAACAACTAACTTCTTAATTGATGACATATATTTTAGTAATGTTTTCAAAAGTATCAAAGTGAGATAACTTATTTATATATATCAAATTTAATTTTCTATATACCATAGACTGTCTTAGATGGACATTGATATAAAGTAAATGTATACGTGAGTCTATCACAGTTTATCACTAATAAAAAAAACATGAAAATTGTTATAGATAATAAAGAAAACAATGAAACTATTTACAAAATATAACAAAAAAAAATTAAATAGACTAGAGAGTTTGATGAATAATACTATTTTTTAAATTGTTTCATTACTTTGTTATTTTTTAAAATGCTCTAAAAAGGTAAACTTATATTATATTTGTAGATATTTTCAACCATTTTAGCCACCAAAGCAATTTCTCTATATCTTAATCAGTTGAGTAATCAAGTTAGACGTTATCACAAGTTCCTACTCTTTTATTTTATTTTTAGTACCCATTATCACTTCCAAAAATATATTAAAAAATTCTTTTTTTAGTAAACAATTTTACAAATTTCTCACTTGTGAAAGGTTATGTTAATTACCAGTTGAGTTATACTCACTTTGGTTTATATTTAAAATTTATTTAATTACGTTGTATGCATATATTTAAAATATAAACATTGAATTGGATAATTTAACTAGTGAAGACATATGTATGGTAAGAGTTCAAATATCTGACTTTTACCAAGGGTTAGAACTCGAACAAACCTTTTTAAGCATAAAGCCGTGGACTCAAACGTTCAAATTCCTATATACATCTTTCTGAACATGTATTACGTGAGATATGGGTTTAATGTTTATTATGACATTTTGCAATTTCAAGCTTTAAGTCTACAGTTAGTCATATAACAGCGAGTCTTCGTCGTTTTCTCTAGGCTTTAATATAATTGTCTTCTTGTTCTTTCTCTATATTATCTCATCACACCAGCTCAGAACTTGCCAACCCATTTTTTCAATTATGTTACTTTGAGTTCCTCACAGACCCTTTTAACAATTTCTATATATTTCTGTTTTTCTTGTTCATTGTTTGTTCATAATCTGTCGGTTTAGAGATGAAGGAGATGGAAAACAGAACTTTCTCAGAGGTTGTGTCTGAAATTATAGCATCTACAGATGAGTTAGCTTCCATATCCAAGAATTCAGAAACAGAGAAAGAGATGTTCACTGAATTAGCTCTTGTTTTGGAAAAAATCCCACCAATTTTCAATGATTTGAGAGACTATGACAAGATCGTGAACACCCCAACAATCAGAAAAGCAGTTGAATCTCTTGAGAAGGAGATAAAGCGTGCCAAGTGTTCAATAAAAGTCCACAACCAAAAAGTGAAACATGTTGAATCTATTGCTCATGATCTTGGTCGGTCCTTGGGCCTTGTTTTGTTTGCTACTGTTGAGGTCTCAGCGCAATTCAAAACAAAGATTGGAGAGCTTCACAAGGAACTGATGAACATGAAGTTTGATGAGAATTGCAGTCCAACTTCAACTTCAAGTCGAACCACAGAGTTCATATGTGATTTGAGAGTGGAGGACATTGAAGAAGAACGAATTAGCATTAAAGCTTGTGACATTGCACTGCATCTCAAGTATGGAAATGACGATGAATTCAAGCGTGCAGTTGTTGGGTTGAAAGAGTTGATACAGAGTAAAAATGTTGATGATGGATGGCTCAATGAAGAGGGAATTGTTTCAATTTTGCTCAATCGTTTGGGTTCTAACAAATCTGTTAATCGACCAATAATCATTCAAGTACTTAGGTATCTTGTTTGGAACAATCCTGCAAGCAAGGTAGAACCATAAGTGAAACTGACTATTGCACCCTTTTTGAGACCGTTATTTTTTATCCACTGAAATACAATAATTTGCAGGAAATGATGGCAGATGTTGGACCTTTGTCAACATTGGTCAAGTCTTTGGCTGGGGATGAGGAGGAGAGGAGGGAAGTTGTGGGACTGTTATTGGAACTCTGTGATCTTGTTAACGTACGGCGCCGGCTTGGCAGAATTCAGGGTTGTATTATTATGTTAGTTTCCATTCTCAAAGGGGACGATCAAATTGCTTCCTATGATGCAAGAAAATTGTTGAATGTATTGTCAGGGAACACCCAGAATGTGCTTTATATGGCAGAGGCTGGTTATTTTAAGCCAATGGTGCAGCATTTGATAGAAGGTAAAGTGAGAGAACAAAACCAAAAACTCTAACCAGTATTCAATTTGTTTATTCCTTCAGAACAGGCTTTGAAAACTAGACACTTGGGAGTAATTATAGTAATGCTTTATCTTAATATCATGTCTATAATCTGTTGGAGATCTCTACTAATCATGTTGTTGCAAAACTTAAAATCATTCGATTAGCTTAATTTTTTGGATTGTTGGGAGTGTGACCAAAGTTTGTCTCATTCGCTAGATAATGAGAAGATCATAAGCATGTATATAAGTGAATGAAACTATCTCCACTTATATGAGAAACCACAAGAGTTATGAGACACTACCACACAAATGTGGGAGATCTGGGGAGATTCTAGCATCCCTCCAATATCCCTTCAACCGCAAATCTAGATTTCAAGCTCATGAAAAGAAGTATGATATTTATACTTTTGAAATCAAGCAATTCATGAGTTCTTAATGTCAAATGGTTTCCATGTGTTTAGGTTCTGACATGAATAGGATCCTTATGGCAACGGGACTTTCAAGGATGGAGCACACTGAACAAAGTAAGGCCTCACTAGGAGAAGAAGGGGTAATTGAACCTCTTGTCCAAATGTTCCGTACTGAAAAGCTTGAAGCTAAATTATCAGCATTGAGCGCACTGCAAAGCCTCTCCGGTTTGAAGGAAAATGTCCAACGATTGATTAGTTCTGGGATTGTCGTTTCACTGCTTCAGCTTCTATTCTCTGTAACCTCTGTGCTTATGACTCTACGAGAGCCTGCAGCTGCAATTCTTGCAAAGATTTCTGAATCAGAATCAATCCTGACGAACTACGATGTGGCTCTCCAAATGCTCTCACTTCTGAATTTATCAAGTCCTATAATTCAGAATCACCTCTTGCAAGCACTCAATAACATTGCTGCTAATCCCAGTGCGCTTGAAGTTAGAAAAAAGATGGTGGAGAGTGGTGCAATCCAGCTTCTCTTTCCGTTTTTGATGGAAGATAATACTAAGGTCAAGAGTGGTGCCTTGAAATTGCTTTACACTTTATCGAAAGATGCACCAGAAGAGCTAGAAGAGAGCCACATCTGTGTAATTCTGAATATAATTTCCACTACAGATTGTAAATCTGAAAGGGTCTTTGCAGTTGGTATACTGAGCAATGTTCCTGTAACTCAAAAGAAAATTACTGATTTGCTGAGAAAAGCAAATCTCGTGCCCATCTTGATTTCGATCATGAATTCCAGCTCGGCTAATTCAGATGTTTTTGCATCTTTATCATCTGAAAGTGTAGCAGGTTTATTGGTACGGTTTACAAATCCATTCGATAGGAAACTACAACTTCATTCAGTAGAACAAGGGGTGATTCCTTTACTGGTGAAGTTGCTGTCAAGCGAGTCGCCCGTTGCTCAGAGCAAAGCAGCAATTTCACTAGCTCAATTGTCACAGAACTCGCTCTCTCTTAGCAAGTCCCGGACATCAAGGTGGTTATGTGTTCCTCCTTCAAAAGATTCGATTTGTGAAGTTCATGGAAGGCAATGCTTCATAAAAAGAACATTTTGTTTGGTCAAGGCTGATGCAATCCGTCCTATGATCGAAATTTTGGAAGGAAAAGAAAGCGAAGTAGATGAAGCTGTTCTTAGCGCCCTTACCACGCTTTTGGAAGATGAAATTTGTGACAATGGAAGCAACTACGTAGTTAAGATGTCTGGAGTTGAAGCAATCTTAAAAATTTTAGGTTCAGGCCACATTGATGCTCAACAAAAAGCATTGTGGATATTGGAGAGAATATTCAGAATTGAGGAGCACAGAGTCAAATATGGAGAAACTGCTTGGTCAGTACTTGTTGATTTATCTCAAAAAGGCGATTCGAGTTTGAAATCAACCATTGCGAAGCTATTAGTACGGCTCGAGCTATTTCAATTTCAACATTCTGAGTACCTGTGAGCACATTTGAACATGGTATATATCACAACTTTTGTCCATAAAACATTCACGTTGAGTTTACTATGATTTTTGCATTTACAGTCCATTCAAACATCAATGTATATTACTGCTTACATGTTACAAGTTTTATAATTTTTAAGCAATAAAAGAGTTGAAAAGGAGAGCCCTTTATGGAACTTCTGTTGTTTTAATCATAGAACATCAGAGATTAGGGTTTATTGGTTTTATTCTTATTTAATATTTTCTATATTTGTATGTTTCCTTCATTAGTATTTTAGTCTCTACTAATTCACTAATTTAATAGGTTATTTTGTACACATTTGATTTATTCAATATATTATATAAAATTATCATGGCATCAGCAAAGTTTCTAGGGTTTGTCTTATTCAATCATAGAAATAATAAAAGACATTTTAGATTGTCTCCTCTAACCTCTGTTGACAAACCAAATACCAAACATGCGCACGGCCTGATCGCATCTTTTTCGCTCGGCTATGCCTCAGTCGTGCCGTGTGCCCCAAAACATCCAAATAACCTCTTTTCTTGATTTGCACACGCATGTCAAGCCCTTTCACGCTGTGTTTCTTGGCCACCTTAGGCTTGCCCAGAAGTTGTAAATTTTTCTAATCATCAATCAACTTGCAATGCTTATAACTTTTAATCTAGACCTCAAAATGAAAAAGCTCCTTCTGCAAAACTTGTTAGAATTGTCTTAACTTGCTTACCTCTGCTCAGAATTTCTTTGAAAATGACATTTTCCTCTTTATTCAACTTAAGCCTATGTCTCCTTGCCTTCTTTTCGTGCAACAGCCCTCCTTAATAAAATAAACTCATAAAGAAAGCGTTTACAAGTAGTTGAGGCAAAACGCACAAGTGGATTGCTCCCACTCATTGTCTGAAGTCATTCTTTTATAGAGAACCTTGCATGCCAACTTGATGCCACATCATGCCACCTCCTGCTTGCTACAAAAATGCATGTCCACCACACTGACTTGCCTTGAGACTTACAATCTTTATCATATCACCCGAAGCCTTAGTTCCATGCTCAACTCTTCACTTTGCTCACATGCTAACCTCACAACCATGGCCACAAGGCCCATCCTTGCACACCCTGCCTACAAGCCATCACGCCTAGCACCATCATCTCACCTAGAAATGTCAAGTCTCCTCGCCGAACACAATGGTTGCCCAATGCAATTCCTTTAGAGGTTATCTCACCAACTCCTTCTTCAAGCTTGGCGCCCAACAAGTCTCTAGAGGTTTTCACTTAGCATATGACCGCCCAACTTGCTCATCTCACCTAGTGCATTAGAGGTTCTCAAACCTACTTTGGCCACCTAAATGAACTCTTAGAGGTTCTTTTGGTACATCTAACCTCTCGACCTACACACAAGCACCCTTAGCTGCTCAATGTTTTCTTTAGAGGTTTTTCTTGACTCACTTAGCCGCCTAGCCTTCCTTCCACGCCTAACTCACACTTAGCTATTTTGAACTTCCTTTTCTACTTAAACTTTCAATAACGCACCAACTTTATCACTTAATCTTTAACCCATCTTTCCAAGAAATTTTATTTCATTTTCCTATTAACCCAACTTTTCTTTATTTTATCAAGTCCTTGTAAGTTTTAAGGGTCCTTAGAGTTTAAGGTTTTACAGTAATTGTCTCCGCCAAGCTTCGTTGCAACATGTACGTCCATTTGCGTCAAGTCCCATATGTGTTTGCGTCTATGTGTTTGCAACTCGTAAATTTGCGAAGTACACCCAAATCTACGTTCAGATTCGCTCTCACCATGGGCTTCTTTGTTTCACTGTAAGTCGTCCAGATCTGGCACTAATTACATACTCATTCCTTTGACGACATTACCCAATCCATCTCTTGTTGCTCTTTGGTTTGCACTCATCCACTTTCGCGTGTTTTTCTTTTGTTTTCCATTTTTCTTCTTTTCATTCATGGCATCATGTCTTCAAGTTTGCACACAAAAAAAATTTGTCTGGTCCATTCAAATCTGTTCAGTTCATCCAACTTTGCTTGGTTCAATGTTTTCTCAACCCAATTTAGTTTATTTTCAATTTGTTTCAGTTTAATTAGTTTGGTTTGGTTGTTTTGATCAGTCGAGCACGGTTAAGTTTAATCAGACCAGTTTGGCTAACTTTGGTTCAATGCTTAGTTGATTCTTTTCAAATTTCATACTTTGGATATCTGTTTTATTTTCAACTCAGATTTTGTGGGTTTTGTTATAGGTCTCTATGAGGATCTTTGTTAATTTCCAGAATTTCTTGTTTCGTTAATCGTAGGTTTTTTTATAGATCTCTATATGAGGATTTGTGTTTCTAACCCAAAAGTTGTTAGTTTTACTCTTCGTGGGTTTGTCTTTAGCCTAGAAGTTCTTTGTTTGTTTGGTTCTTTGTGGATTTCTAGTTTTATCCCAAATATACTGATTTGATTGAGACATTTTCTTTAGAAAACTCAAATTGTTCGTGATTCAACCATTTTGAGTTTGAAGGAGGGTGTTAAAGGAAATTAGGGTTTATTAGGGTTTATTGGGTTTATTAGGCTTATTGTTAGAAGAAGACCAAGTGAGGGATGCTCCAGGATGAGGTGTGACAGGTTGTTGATAACTTGTAGAAATAAAGTTATTATAGCCTTTTAGGTTGAACAATGGGACCAAAACGCCTAATAATGCGTCAAAACGCCTAGCTTCTATTGCAAATTCGTATATATAACTGAATACAACTTGCACAAGTCTCCATACTTATTTTCCAGTGTTTTATCATAGGATTGTAAAGATAATAAGAGACGGTGAATTGCAGAGGAGCGCATGTAAAAGTTACGCGATAGGAACCTTGCCTGGCTATTAAAACCCCTAGGCGAGGAACCACATCATTACGCGATAAGGATTCACTAGCAGACATGAATGGTAGTTTGAGTTGATGTGACTTGAAAAGACTGCAATCAACACCGACATAATCAGAAGAATAGAAGTTTCTCATCGAAAGTAGTCTATACAAAGCCTTCTTCCACACCAAGTAACCTTTTCTGGTCTGAATGGACCAAAACCTAAAGAGCTCCATTGGAGCTGGTGGAAAGACGGAAAGGACTAGCCTTTCCACCTTCTAAAAATTTTGTATCCTCTTCTTCAGTCAACTGCATGTGAGAGCTTAAAGATGATTAGAGAGCAATTCCATTATCTTCTTCCCCCTAGCTTGTAACATTTTTATCTCTTTACTTTCCATTTTTTTTATTTCATTATGATGTATGATGTTTATATTGTACAGTGGCTAAAGGCCTACATTCTTTAATACATTGCAAGTTTATTCCACTTCAATCCATCATATCTTTACTATTCATTTGTTAAGTAGTTTAGGCTTGTGACAAGCTTTTGATAAGAAGTCTAACTTTCAAGGTTTATCGCATTAGTTGAGTTTTACTCCATCACTTGGTCATCATCTATCACCAACTACTCGAGCGAGTAAGTAGCAAGGATATAGTTAACGCACGCAGGAAGAAGTTTGGTGACAAACTCCATATGGGCAATCTAACCTCTATCATTTGTATCCTGAAAGGAGAACAAGTGTGGTGATCTAGCGCCAAAAGGTTGCCACCCTTAAAAGAGAGG
Source organism: Cucumis hystrix (assembly GCA_025688845.1). Taxonomy (NCBI): domain Eukaryota; kingdom Viridiplantae; phylum Streptophyta; class Magnoliopsida; order Cucurbitales; family Cucurbitaceae; genus Cucumis; species Cucumis hystrix. The sequence goes on along the minus strand of CM046892.1, from coordinate 6,129,252 downwards.
TAATATAAGTCTTATAAATAAAAACTTCTAGACAGCTATCACATAATAAAAATTTATCATTTGCATCCCGAGAGGTAGCAAGTGTGGCATTTAAGGCACTGAATGGTGGTTGCTTTAATTAAAAGATAGTTAATTGATCTCTATCGCATCAAGGACTACCGCATGGCTTAATCGCCTAACAATGTGGAGACATTCCTTCACACCTTCTTAACGCAAGTTAGTCCATTCCTCGCCTTCTCACCATTCTATGCCAACTTTTACAAAATCTCTAGTGTTGATATTAGATTTAGTCCTTATACATACTTTTACTTTATACTTTATAGTTATTGTACACCGTCTAGAAGAGAAGTAAGCTTTATAGTTAAGCTTTGATAGAAATGTCTTTTGTTCAATCCTGGACTTCCCAAGAAACCAATCGTTTCGCTTACACTTGGGCAAGTGATTGAAAAACTTGTACTGCATGTTCGTTATTTGCCAACTAGCAATGCTTAAGTCAATCGCTTAGAGTTTAACGTGATACAACCATGAACAAAGTTACACACATATAACACACAAACCAACATTCAAACAAGTAAGTTTTTGGGGTCGTTGCTAGTGAGTTTATTTCCAAAATTAGAAATAAGGTTTTAATTTCATTTTAAGCAAAACACTCGATTTTGGTGAATCACTCATTCAGCCGAAGATCATGTGAAAAGATCTATGGTACCAGAGTAATCTGTGATGCATGGACTCACCCCAAAGGTTAAGTGAATCGTTAGTGACAAGAGGAACCTTAGTTGATGCGATTAAACACAAATGAAACTGAGTACCTCAAAACTAAGAATGCTACAATGAATTTACAACTTTTTTGTAAACACAAGGCACGTCAACATTTTGTTTAAAGCCATAAGATTTGATCGCAATATCAAATCTTATATTCCAGGATCTAGGTGCTTATTTTAGTCTATAAATGGACTTTTGAAGGTTACAAACCTTTTATTCTTGACCTTGTGCCATAAACTCCTCTGGTTAAGCCGTATAGATACTCTTTTCAAGATTACCATTAAGAAAGCTTATATCGACATCCTGATAACTTATAGAAATACAAGTTATTGTAGTCTTTTATGTAAAATAATGAAGCTTTAATGCATAAGATTGGAATAAAACGTGGAGGAAAGTCGAAGAATTGATCAAGTTTTAAACAGTAAACTACAAAAGAACTTTATCTTTGTTTCTCGCATTTTATTTATCTTATTCCTGGATTTTAGGCAAAAAAAATGAAAAAGTATAGCCTGGCGAGGCGACACTTATAACAAGCTATGCAATCTCAAGCACTAGCTGACAAAAATTGTGAGACCCATTTTTAATTTGAGTATAGAAAATAAAATTCGGATAAGTATTAAGAAGTTGACATTTGAATAAATCCATGGAAATGATTAAGCGATAAAATCTTTTATGGTTAAGTGTACGTTTTTGCGATTAAGTGGGTAGTTCACGAAAGAAGTTGTGTGATAAGAAGAGAAAAAATCTTCACGTAAGTTAAGAAGTGAAAGGTTTGAGTGTTAGAATAGGAATTTTGGATGGTCTTCGCAAGAAGAACCAAGTGTTTCGTGGAGAAGAAGTCTGCGAGGAAGCCTTGGAGTTTAAGTTCGCGATAAGAGTTCTATGCGAGTAAAAGTTGGTTAGTTCGCGTGGAAGGTTTCTTATAGTAAAAATATAACCACGCGATAAGGTTATTTATGAGAAATGGTTGAGGTTATTCGCGGTTTGGGTTAGGCAGAAAGCAAGGTCTAGCGAAGAAAATATCAAATCTAATTTAACAAGGGTTAACGTGTAAGATTAAGGATTTAAGTATGGCTAGGTTGAATATTAAATTTACACATGTGAAGTTTTAAGCAGGAGCTGGCAAACTGAGAAAAGTTTATGCATGACTAAGTTAGTTTAAGGGCTCTATAAATAAGAGGATTTGGGTAACTAAGAAGGGGTTGATGAGAGTTTTGTCGGAATGTTAAAGTGTTGCTGGTTTAGCCACGTGAGAAGATGCTTATCAGAAGAAAATGAAGGACTTCTTTAGTAAAGTTTGGTGAGTGTTTTTCTCTCAAATGAATTTATGTTAAAAAAATTTTTTTATTATTTCTCTTTATTGATTTGAAAGAAGAATTCAAACGAGAATGTTTCAAAGAGATTTCTTTGAAAAGTTATGTTTTCAAGCATGATTTATAATGTTAAAGCTTGATTTGATGATTATGATTTCAATACTATGTTTCTTTGAGATGATGCTAACTTTTATGTGCACATAAAGAGTCAGGGCCACCATGGGGTGTACGGGATACATGGTGATAAGAAGTCGGCTTATCCATTGAAAAGAGCGTATAAAGCTTAGCGGCTTGAGCAATAAGGATGATTTTATATGTTCTCAGATGTTGTTCATACAGTAGTCTAAACGCGAGGTAATGAGACCAAGTGTAGAGAACAATTCGGTATCCTTGGCAAAATGAAATGATTTGTTAAGCATAAAGAAAGATTTATGTGAAATGAAATGATTTGTCAGTATGTTTAATTGATTTAATATTATTTTTGCAAAATGATTATGAAAATGTATTGCGAAAGGTTTTCATAAAACCTCACTAAGTATTTTAGACTTACGTTTTAAAAATCTATCTTGCAGGATCAAGCATTTAGGCCAAATAGAGAAGAAGGTTGAAAGATATGCGACAAGGTGATTCAAGGAGTTTTGGTAATGGTTAAGCATTGGTTATTTGGTCAAAGTATTGTAATAATGTATGAAACGCCTGTTATTAATAAAGTATACGTTTTGGTTTGTATTTATTTTGCTTGGCGTTACATTGACCACCATTACGTTTTGAGTGTTGTTAATAGTTTAAAATGAGTTAAGAGTACGATAAGAAAATTTCAAGGTTGTAACAAACTCACATCCTATTCCTACTACTTCGACATTTTCGTCGCAGTACAGTTTGGAATGTGACAGAAATGGTTGCCACGAATGTTAGAAAAAGGATAAAAGGACATCAGTAGTGCTGATACAACTTTATAGAGAAATTAATGAAGTGTAGAATGTCATGTCACATCAACCCTCACTTATAACTAAAGGCGTTTACTTCGAAAACAAGTGTGCAAAATTGGATCCAAGAGACCAAGCTCATGCTTCCATTCTTTCTTAAAGTTTTATTTGAGAGTCTAGAACAAAAAAGAGAGAGATTTTCTCTACCATTTCCCCTCATCACAAAAAAAAAAAAAAAAAAAAAGAAAAAAATCAGAGCTAAAGAGTATGAGAAATCATATTTTGAGGCTTGATTCATTTCTTTGTATTTCCTTTTCTATTTCATTTATATTAATTTGTAATATTAACTCTATGGCCAAGAGGCCTAAAGTTTTAGTTATAATATTAATACATTTCTTCTACAATTCTCCCATATCTCTTTGACTTACTACTTACATCTCATTTAGTTAGTTAGTGAATAATATATGTTATTAATAATAGAGAATCTTGATGTATGTATTATATGTTTTGTTTAATTAAACACGGTTAGCAATGCCTTGTTTTATTCAAGAGAAAAGACAATTGTATTGACTGTGATCACTTGACACGTGAAACCCGTATTTAACTAATCGGACGACAAGGAGATTGTACAAATACAATCTCATCGCCGAATTCATCCTTAGCATAGGTTGCAGAAATGCCAAACGTGTGCAGCAAAAGCACCGAAAGGATGCTCGCTTTAAAATAGGATAAGTTGCTTATCATGCATACAAATTCTTTAGATACAAATCATAGCTTAACTTTAAGCCTTTGAATCCTAAAAGGTGAGCAAGTATGACGAAGGCACTGAGACGACACTTGTTTTAATTCTGAAGATAATAGATGCTTTCTATCAGCTCGAAGTATTAATACACAAGACGTTGCAATTAATTAGTTAAATATTTTTTCATTCTTCGCCTGTTATATGAGTTCACAATTCATTACATTTCATCGACATGTCCCACTTGCACCGCCAATTTCACTTTAGTATATGTAATTAGGAAAAACATATTATTTATACTTATATTGTATAGAACATACCACATAAGGTTAGCTATGTTCAAGCCTGAGTTCAAGCCTGGACTTACCAGAAAATTTGTACTACATGCATAACATTATGAAATTAGCAACGCATAAGTAGGACATACATCTTTTCTCGCATCATGCTATCCTAGTCGCTTACTAAGTCGCTCAATTAGAGCTTAGCATGACATCTTGGAAGCAATGTTTATAATCTATGATTTTTTTTAATTTAATTTGTGTGCTGATCTTTTGCAAAAGTTCTGTTTCAGTTTAATTGCACACTTTAACCCAAAAAGTGTGTAAACAAGTTTAGCAGTGAAGGTGAACAAATAGAATTCAGACTAGACCCTAAAATCGAACGAATGCAACAAACTAACATAATAAACATAGATTAACAACTTCAAAACATAATTCTCAAATCAAGCTAAGGCTAAATGCCATGGATTACAAACAACACTTTAAACCAAACTGAAATTAAACATCTTGACTAACTTAACCCTTAACATAACTTATGTACAACACATGGGTGAATCTAAGTACAGACTAAAAGCAGCAAAACTATCAACAACTTTGCACAGCATACTATAGACAATAGCCAGGCTTTCGAATCACGATCTCTTGTAGAAAAGTGAGAGAACATTTGGAAAGAGTGAGCTGTATGCCCAGTGAGCGACAGTTTTAAAACCATACTTTTGAAATAACAAGTCTTTAACATTGAACTCTTTAAAATAAAAGTATATCAAACTTCGAATATTTATCTCAAAGTTATTCATTCAATTACTATACCTAGAAGAACCCTGAGATAAAATCAATAAACTAGACATGAAGCCCTATCCCATGGTATGGTATTTATGAGTCGAAACTAAGCATCAGTAGTGCTCTATCTCGCTATAGCTACAATGAGATGGAAACTAAGCATTCGTGCAGGCCCTCATCTCGTGAGATGGAAATCAAGACATTTATAGAACCCTTATCTCATTAATATGTCCCACTGATAGGAGACTAGGTATCTACTAAATACCTTCATCAAAGGAACCTCTGTGCACATGCAATAACCCTCGAAGGTTGATATATATATATATATCTTAGAACATTGTAGGCATAGTCTAAAACATGCAAAAATCATTCTTTAACTTAACTACTGTGGAAACTTATCATAAACATACTTGCTTACAAATCCTGTTACAAATACATGCTCGTCAAAGCATGTCTAAACTCATGCTTAATAACACATTGTTCATTATACTCAAGCATTTAAGCATCAAAACATGCTTAAAACATTTGATAATAAATCATGTTTAGAAATCAATTTCAAACTCATTTTTGTCATCCACAGATGGTAACTTAAACCCTCGGCTTGTAAACTTGCATGATCACCTCTTAACCTTAAATAATGGGAAATAATCCTTTTTAATTTCCTTTAATCATAAAAATATCAAAACTTTGCTTGAAATTTTCAAAAATCGCCAAAATCACCTAGTGACATGGGTTGCGCGCAGGACATGGCTACATGGGCTGGCGCACGTGCGCAAAGCCTGGGTAGACCTTGCAAAGTGCTAACCTCACAAGGGGCACATCGTACACCTCACCTGGTCGTGTGCCCAATGTTCTGCGTGCATGCGTTGCACACTGGGTTGTCGTGCGCCTCGCACAATACAACTTTGAACCTAACTTTCATGCCCATCTCACCTGGCAACCCTGTCACTCAGCCAGCCACCAACACTGCTCAGAATTTAATTTCTCTGCCAGAAACTTAACTTTACTTTGGAGGTTAATATCTTACAATCCAATGGAAAAACTTTCTTCTACGAAGTTGCTAGAACATGTCTTAGCTTTCTTACCTCAAAATTTCAGCCAAAAACTCCATGATATGCATTCTATAGCCTCCTTGGAGTGAACACTACTCATATTCCTTCTGAAAATGACCTTTCTCTCTTGTTTCAACTCAAACTCAACTTTTCTCTTCTCACGTTTAATCAGCAGCCCTAGCTTAAAAAATAGACTAAATTTTTTTAAATTACTTTTTTTAAATTTTGAGAGTAATTTCAGCTAAAACGAATGAGTAAATTGAGAAAAAATAATTATGAAGTGACCTATTTATATTAAGTCTTGCATGAAAATTTTTTGACATTGCCTACTTGACAAAATTTAACCTAGGCATGCAAAGAACACCTGTAAAGCACTTCACCAACTCCACCTCTTCATCACCTTGCCTAACCAAAATGCCAAAGTGTTCACCATCAAGCCAAACGCCTTGAGTCAAACACCAAGCTAACCTCTCTTGACATGGCTGCAAGCCTCATCTCGCATGCTAATGTTTTCCTCGCATAGCCAAGAACAAGCTTAAACACCCAACTAACCTTTAAGGTTAAGCCTTCTCGCCTAGCAAGTGTCATCTCACCAAGCATACTTGGAGGTTATCCCATCCTTCTTGGCAACATATCCTTACTTGTCTTTGGTTGTCTAACTCATCTCATTTGGCACGAATAACCTCTATGGACATATCTTCAATGTCTAGCCACACATACTTAAGCTTGGCCACCCACCTATGTCCAAAATGCCTAGATAACCTCTTTAAAGGGTTATCCACTTCTTCTTTTGCCGCCAACCAAGCCCAAACGCCTAGTGTGTGGACTTAGCTAAATTTTCACTTTTTGGCTTAACCTCTTTTTCTTTTTAACCATTCTTTCTTCACTTTCCTTCTTCCCACCTACCATGGCACACTTACAATGTCACTTCTTAAGCTTATTTTCCAATCTTGACTTCACTTAAAGCATCCTTTCAATTTTTTTAAAAAACCCAAGTTTCTTAGAGTTTGGGGTTTACATGAATAATCAAAACAACCAAGGTTTCCTTGTCAATCAAGTTGCCCAAGACGCTAATCCGACTTATTTTGCCCATGATCTAGATAGATCGATAAGGTCTTACACTTTACCAAGTCTTTATGACTTCAACCATGGGCTCGTCTACCCTAAGTTTGGCAAAAATGAGCAGTTTGAAATAAAGCATGTGATGTTGCAAATGATTCAGAATGTCAGACAATTTTTCGGTCATCAAGGTGAAGACCCACACAAACACATACGCAGCTTTTACTTTATCTCTGCATCATTGCATATGCCTGGCATATCAAAGGATTAATTGAGATTTACCCTCTTCCCATTTATACTGAGGGATGAGGCGAAAAGATGGGACAACTCCTTAGAACCCAGGGAAGTATCTACTTGGGAAGACTTGATTGACAAATTTATGAAGAAGTTCTTCCCACCCGTGAAAAATGTTAAAAGAAGGCAGGATTTGATACTCTTCAAGCAAAGGGATAGAGAGAATCTGCATGATGCGTGGAGCATATTCAAAAGGATGGCAAAAGCTTGCCTCCATCACGGCATTCTGGAATGCGTGCTGAGGGAGGGGTTCTATTTTGGGCTGAGTAAGGATATTCAGCAATCAACTGATACTTTATTCGTAGGAGGAATGTTCAGAAGCTTTTACAGCCAGATTAAAGCTACACTGGACTCTATGACCAGTAATAGTTAAGAATGGGATGATATTGGCTTTGGTTCTCACCAAAGAGGAACAGCTGAAAAAGGATTGAATAAGAGTGTTGTGGTGGCACTATAAAGCAAAATAACCGCAATGAATAACCTGCTGCAATCTATGGTGTTATTGTAGGTCAACTCGCGAGCCATTCTTTTCTGACGGTAAATTAGGTGGATGAAATTGATTGTGTGGGATTCGACGGTCCTCACAACACTGACGCATGCCCACTCAACATTAAGACTATCACGTACGTGAAGCACAACCCTTACTCCAACACCTATAACCCTAGTTGGAGAAGTCAACCTAACTTTAGGTGGGTAGGACACAATCAACACAACCAAGAAAGCCAAGCCACATCCATCCAAAATCTGAAGATACAATTGGGACAACTAGTCAACAATTTATCTAGAAGACCACAGTGATCCCTCCCGAGCAATACTGAAACACCTAATCTGGAAGACCACTAGAAAAAGAGAAGTGTCATGTTGTGACACTTAGAAGCATAAAGAATATTACCATCCGTGACCCAGACTCTAAACGTAGAAACTCCAATTCTAGTTCTAGAGCCAAGAATGACAATCCAAGTAATGTATTTGATTCATTTGTTATCTCTTTAACTAATAATACTTTTTCCTTGAAGAACACTGACGTACAAAAAAAATAAGAAAATTGAGGGTACCAAGCAAAATGTTGAACGTGGCGAGGCACCAACCAAGCGTTAAGCTCAAAGTCTATACCGCCTCCTCCTCCATTCCCTGATCGCCTCAGGAAGAAAGGCAAAGAAAAAAATTTCAAAAGTTTTTGTACGTCCTGAAGCAGCTTCACATTAACATCTTGTTTGTTGATGCGTTAAAGCAAATACCTTCATATGTGAAATTCTTGAAAGATATCTTGCGAAGAAATGAAGGATGAATGAATACGAGATAGTAGCTCTAACGTAGGCAACAAGTGACGTCTTCAAGAAAGGGGTACTAGAGAAGATGACAGACCCTAGAAGCTTCATCATACCATGCTCGATAGGCACCGTGGATCTTGGTCGCGCATTGTGTGACTTGAGAGCAAGTATCAACTTGATACCCCTCTCTATCTTTACGAAATTAGATATAGAAGAGGCTCAACCTACAAACATAGCACTCCAATTTGCTGATAGATCCATTGTACATCCAAAGAGCAAGATTGAAGATGTATTGTTTAAGGTGGACAAATTTTTTCCCCGTAGACTTTGTCATTGTGGGGTGGCCATTTTTGTCAATAGGTTGTGCCCTCACAGATGTCCACAAAGGGGAACTAACTATATGGCTTAATGACCAAGAAGTAATCTTCAACGTTGTTAACGCATTGAAATTCTCCTCTGATGTTGAGAAGAGTAGTGCGATTGAATCCCTTGGGTGGGATTATTCTGAGGAAGAAGTGTTAGCTGAATTATTCAACCCTAAAGAATTTTTTCAAGATGAAGACCCTGAAGACTTTCTAGAAAAAGTTAATGTCGTGTCTAACGTGACGAAGTTTGACCCTCCGAACCTGCAAATCAAGGGCCATAAAAATAATAAGCCACAGTTGAAGAGCCACCAGAATTAGAGCTTGAGCCATTGTCCAACCACCTAAAGTATGCATATTTAGGGGAGAATGACACTCTTCCCATCATCATCTCCATCCAATTGAATGTCGCAAAAGAGAAGGCGTTATTGAATATGCCAAAATATCACAAGAAGGTCATAGGATGGACTCTGGCAGACATTCAAGGAATAAGCCCATCCTATTGCATACATAAGATCAGGTTGGAAGAGGGACATGCGGGCACCATTCAAAATCAAAGGCGATTAAACCTCGCAATGAAAGAAGTTGTGAAGAAAGAAATTATCAAATGGATTAACGTGAGGGTTATCTATCCAATCATAGATGGTGAATGCGTTAGCCTAGTCCAATGTGTGCTAAAGAAAGGCTGGATGACTATTGTGAAGAATGAAGATATTGCAACGATGAAAATGGACCACTTTCCTTCGCCTTTTATTGATCAGATGTTGAACAAGCTTGCAGAAAAGAAGTACTACTGCTTTATGGATTGACATTCTTGTTATAATCAGATTACAATTGCACCTGAAGATCAGCACAAAACCATGTTCACAAGTCCTTATGAAATGTTTGCATTTTGCTACATGTCGTTTGGCAAAGGTGCATGGTGGGCCATTTCTCAGACTTCTTAGAGAGATCAGTTGAAATTTTTATGAATGACTTTTCGATGACTTTTCAATTTTTGGGGATTCCTTCAAAGAATGTCTAAATAGTTTGGAAGAAGTGTTAAAGAGATGCAAAGAGATACAACTCGTTCTGAATGGGAAGAAGTGTCACTTCATGGTAACTGAGAGGATTATGCTTGGGCACAAGACCTCCCACACGAGGCAAGAAGTGGATCCTACAAAGATTGTTGTGAGTAAACTGCCACTGCCTTCTGATCTGAAGCCACTAAGAAGCTTTTTGGGACATACTGGGTTTTATCGCAGATTTATCAAAGACTTTTCTTAAATTGCCAAACCTTTGAGCAGCCTGTTAGGCGCTGATAAACGTAACCCTACAACTTTGATGAGAAATGTCACCAGGTGTTCTAGACATTGAACGACGCATTAACCTCAGTACCTATCCTCATTACTTTTGATTGGTCGCAAGCCTTGCACTAATGTGCAACACGAGTGATGTGGATGTAGAGGCTATGCAAGGTCAAAAGAAAGACAAAGTGATCCACCCAATATACTACGCCGTTAAAACTTTAAATGAAGCTCAAGAGAACTACACAATCATAGAAAATGAGTTACTTGTCGTAGTGTTTGCGATTGAAAATTACATGAGCTATATTATTGGTTCCAAAGTCATGGTACATTTTGATCATTCTGCGATCAGATACTTAATGGCAAAGAAAGATGCCAAGTTGCGGTTAATCAAATGGATTTTATTGCTTCAAGAGTTTAACTTCGAGATTGTAGATCGCAAAGGTACCGAGAACCATGTAGCGAATCACTTATCACGTCTGAGGAATGAGTATTTCTACTTCGAGTAGAAGGAAATTGCAGATGGCTTCCCTAATGAGCAGTTATTTTGCAAAAGAGAGGGAGCCCTCGTATGCGAACATAGTCAACTATTTTGTATGCAAAACATGGCTGCAAGACTTCTACAGTCAGTAGAGAAAAAGATTGTTTCATAACTATAAATTCTATAGATGGGATAAGCCTTTCCTATATAAATTGGGGCCAGACCAGATATTCGAAAGATGTGTTCTTGAATATGAAACAAAGGAGATCCTTGCCAAGTGCCATGAAGCACCATATGGAAGACACTTTGGTAGGCAGAAAACGATTGTGAAGGTTTTGCAGAGTGGTTATTTATGGCCCTCTCTTTTAAAATGCAAGGTGCTTTGTAAATTGTGATCGTGCTAGAGCACAGAAAATATTACCCATCGTAACGAAATGCCTCAACAACCAATCTTAGAGAATGATCTCTTTGATGTTTGGGGGATTGATTTTATAGGGCCTTTCCTCAATCTAGTGGCCATATCTACATCTTGTTGGTCATGGACTATGTCTTGAAATTGGTTCAAATCATCTCCTTTGCAAAGAACAATGCGATTACAGTTAGTAAATTTCCTAAAAAAGAACATTTTCTCTCGATTTGGGATACCTATAGCCCTTATCAACGATGAAGGTTCTCACTTCACCAAGCCCATCATTGCCAAATTGCTCTTGAAGTACAATATCAACCACAAAGTTTTCACCGCCTACCACCCTAAACAAATGGTCAAACAAAAGTATCCAACGAGAAAATCAAGAACATGTTAGAGAAAGGGGTAAATTCATCCCACAAGGATTGGGTCGATCACCTGGATTCGGCGTTATGGGCATATCACACTGTGTACAAGATATCAATTGGGATGTTCCCATACGCATTAGTCTTTGGGAAGGCCTGCCATTTACCACTTGAGTTGGAACACAAGGCATTGTGGGTGTGTAAAAAGTTAAACTTTAATCATGGCACCGCAAGAGAGGCAAGGTTACTTCAGTTGCATGAGCTCCATGGCATGATCATCCCATCTGTAAACTCGAGCTATGCTCAAGATAAAAAGTATTACTCTATAACTCACGTTTACGTATGTTTTTAGGCAAGCTTCATTTGTAGTGGCCTGTATCGTTTGTGGTTAGAGAGGTTGATTGTTCTCTTTTGGAGTTCGAACTTAGGGTGGAGTGTGTTGCACAGTGTTGATGAGATCAACGCCTGTTGAGAATCAATCCCACTCAACCTAACCTACAATTTGGTCTGGTTGGATAACTCCACTGACTTATCCTCATTTATGAATCTAAACACCAAAGGCTCAGTGACTTGGGAAATAGTGTCATTGCCTATGTTGGTATAGTACATTTAAGTTTAATTCCACATGATGTGTCATTGATTCAGGATCATTGCATGCAAAATTCTCTTCATGAATCTCTCCATCATGCCCGTGGATATGATCATTGCATGCTAAATGCTCCCATTATCGGTTGGTGTGTTCTCTTTTTCGAACAACATATAAATGTTACTTAGAACTTAGTCTTAGTAATCCAACATTTGTGTAACGCAATTGCAATGCTTCACTAAGTAGGTTCAATGCACGTAATGTGATCGCCATGTCTTTCTATATTACATGGTTAATTTTCAGCGATACGTCATGGTTCATGATCATAGCATGTAAAGTGCTCATTATGTACTTCTTTATCTCATGAAGCCTAAGTCATCGTTGAATCCAAGTTTTCCTACTAATTGCTCAAGTGCAAGCGAAGCAGTAGGTTTACCTAGGCGATCCAGGGTCGAACACTGGAAATTGTTTCAAGATATTAGTTCTAGGGTATTACACAACTATTAGGCGTTATGATGGTTAAGGTAAAAGAATGTATCAAAAGAACTAAAGTTATTTACACTCGCCTAGAGACTCATGCACAGGGGGATAAATTAAGATAAAACGGAAGATTAAGTGAACTAACTTCCATGAGAGAGAAAGGTGAGGGAAGATCTACACACTATTAGGCAACTAAACAATGTGAGAGCCTTGATGCGATATAACTTACATAATTACCTCATGATTAAGGCCACCTTCTCTCAAAGTGTTTAGACGCCACATTTGCTCACCTTTCGAGATACAAATGACTGTGCTTGATTAGGCAAGATATATCTAAAAGACTGCATATATAATACTTATTGAACTTCTCGTTTAAAGACAACAACCTCTAGGTGGCTAATGTCCGCACTTGTTCGCCTTTTGGGATACAAATGTTGAAAGTTAACTTGCTAAGGTGGAGTTTGACCAAACTTCTCTTTGCGCGCATTAGCCTTATCCTTGCTACTTGTCCTCCCAGGTACTTGGCGATTGACACTAGTCAAGTGATGAATATAGCTCAACTAATGCGATAAGACTTATAAGCTAGACTCCTTATCGAAGACTTACCACAAACCTAACTACTAATAACACATTAACAAGTGAAAGGTCAAGAGATGATAGGTCAAAAAGGTATAAACATGTAATATATATATATATATAAAGAATGTAGGCCTTAGGCCATTGTACAATATGAACAACATATATTACAAAGAAATGAAAAATTCGGAGGAAAAAAGAGTGGAGTGAAACACAAGTTAGGGGCATGGGGGATGACTTTTCTCCTCTCAAAATCTAAGCTTTTGTATTACACTCTGATTGAAAAAGTTGTACATCCAGTGGCTAGGCTAATCCATGCCACCGACTCTCTAGGCTTTTGCCCATACAGACCCTATTTTCGATCCATTCAGGCGTCACTTTGTGGTCCATTCAAACCACTCGCTCATTCAGGCATCCCTTTGTCTTGGTGAAGATGAGATGCTTTTATAGACAACTTTAGGTGAGAAACTCTTGTTCCTATGATCTTGTCAGCGCCGTTTTAGGTCCTAGGAAGTCACATCACTCCAACTACCATTCTTGTCTTGTAGTGAGCTTTCCTCGCGTGATGACATGGTTCCTCGTTTGGAGGTGTTAGTCGCCAGGTGAGTTCCCATCGGGTGACCTATGCACGAGGTGTCCTTTGCAATTTTCTCCTTTCTTCTTGTCCACTTACTTTGCATTTAAATATGATAATCGTGTAAAACATGCATGATACTTATGTGTTTACAACAATAGTTACGTGTTCTGATCATCTTCTTATACGTTTTGGCCTCATTATTCTAATAAAAAGGACATTTCTGCACGTTATCAATTATCCATCATCATATACTTCTAAGTCCTCATTGTGTACACGTTTTCCTATTGCTTTCTCAAGTGTAAGCAAAACAATAGGTTTTCTGAATGATCCAGGGTCGAACAGAGGAAATTGATATTAAAGCTTAGTTTTAGAGTCTACTTATCAATCAGGCGATATAAAAGAATAAACTATACAGTATAAATGAATATAATGAGAGATAAACTATGCCTACTTATGTATCCCTAGAGAATCTGTAAGATAATTTAATTAGGGTGGTTGAGATGGTTGAAGTGTAAGTGAACTAACTTGCATTGAAGAAGGGGTGAAGGAAGGTCTAGTGCTATTAGGCGATTAAGCTATATGAAAGCCTTGACGCGATATAACTTGCTTAACTAGTTTATGATTAAGAAGTGCACCTCTCAGAGTAAATAAACGCCACACTTGGTCTCCTTTTGATATCCAAATGACTGCCTAACTAAACAAGGTAAAAGTAATTACGTATAAAACTTATAGAGCTTCGCGTTTAAGGGTAGCATCCTCTCAATGCCTAATACCCACACTTGTTCAATTGTCGAGACACAAATGATGGAAATTATCTCGCCAAGGTGAAGTTTGTTTCTAAACTCCCCCTACGCCCGCTAGCCATATCCTTGCTACTTGCCCTCTTGGGTAGTTGGCGATATACACTAGCCAAGTGATAAATATAACTCAGCTAATGCGATAAGAGTTATAGGCAAGACTTCTTATCAATAATTACCACAAACATAAACTACAAAAAACATAATGAAAATGAACAGTAAAGATCACATTAATGGATTGAACATGTATAAGTATAAATTGTATTAATGAATATAGACCATCGGCCACTATACAATATGAACAACATGCAATATAAAGAAATACAAAAATGGAAAGAATATACATGACACTACAAGTTAGGAGGAGATGGGAGATGGGATCTTCTTCACTCAGACTACAAGCTTTCACTTTACAATCTAACCGAAGAAAATGAAGAGAACTTTACAAACGGTGGAAGAGCTACTTCTTTCCAACAAATCTCCAAGATTCTACCCATCTCTTCAAGTGAGCAAGTGGTCTATTCAGACCTTTTTGGCCCATGTTGGCATCATTTTCTTTTATGGTGATGGAGCTCTTTTATAGACAGATTTAGGTGGGAAATATAATCTTCTAAATATGTCAGTGTCGAAAGCTACCTCTGTTGTCAAGCTACATCATCTCCATCTACCACTTGTCAGTCTCGAAAGCTACTTCTAGTGAATCTCTTCTCGCGTTCTGATATGGTCTTCTCGCCTAATCTTCACCCAAGTTCCTTTGTGATTCGCCAGCTTCTTCTTTTGTTATTAATCCTACCTTTAGACACTAAAAATAGAGTAAAGCAAGCATGAGGCTTATGTAGAGTGTATTTCTAAATATTTATGCATTTACAACATAATTTACTCATTTTGATACACTTCTCTTGCATTTTGGTCTCATTATTTGTAACACCCCAAAATTTTCAAGATATTTCGTTATCATTTTATTAATTTTGGGTGTTATTTTGTGAGATGGCTTTAATTTTTGTGGAAAATAAAGTATTTTGGAAAGATGTGGGGTTAATGGTTGAAAATTGGTAATACTATTGTTATCATTATTAATTATTAAGG
>CM046892.1:6059943-6104557 GCA_025688845.1 Cucumis hystrix | reverse complement strand
AACTTTTATTATTACCTACATATCTCATGCCAAGGCAGATTAATATTTGGGAAATTTTAGTGGGTGGCAATTTGAGTTTCATGATTTGCAAGTTTGTCACGCTTTTGGAAATTTGACCTAATTTTTTATCGTACAATGACCTAATTTTCTTTAAGAAATAGAAAAAGACATTACTAATTAGGTAAAGCTTGTCCTGCTGAATTATTACTCAACTTGGTAAGTTCTCTATGTTCTCTCTCCTCTCCCTCAGACACCCCTTCGCCTCTGCCTCCTCCTTCAGTAGTCAAAGAGCCTCGTCGTTTGCCGCCTGACCTCCTTCCTCTTCCCATCCTCTGCAACCCCATTCATTTTCTCCAGCCAGCCTTTTTCTGGGATTTTCGGTTCGCTCCTGGTTTGAGGCTGGAAAATTCTCTGTGGAAGTGGTCGAAGCTAACAGGCGATTGGTACTTTCTGATTCGCAAGTAGTCTGGTTTGGGGATAATATTTCGAAATTGACAAAGAAACCAACGTCAAGTTTTTTCGAAAAAGAAGGAAAGGATGCAGATGGTAGATTCAAGCTTTCAAAAAATCAACACAACATGGAAATGGTTTTGAGATGTGTAGTCTGGCCTAAGGCCGGAGGTAGACTTGTTGGGGGGCTTTCTTTGCAAAATCTGGAAGCAATTAAGAAGCCCGAAAGCCATAATCCAAATCAAAATATTAACTCCCCTTAAACTGCTAAATTTTTAGAGGGCTTTGAAGGTACCTTTATCCAGCGGAGATGATGGAGAAAGGTGAACCAAGAGAGACTTGACTGACAATCTGCCTGATGGGTCAATTGTCTAGATTTTATTGTTATTCAGTCACCCTTTTGGAAGGAAGAAGATATAACAGAGATTGGAAGTCTGTAATTTCATCTTCTTTCAATAGTCTTTGAAACAATAAAGACCAAGATAAAGTAGAACTGTCCCATTGGGCAGCAAAGCAATTCGAAATAGCTTAGAGAATTGAGCATTGAGGGGATGTCACCAATCCATATATCTGTCCAAAAACCAATTCTTCTACCATTACCTAGCTAAAATAAAGCCAAAGGTTCCACCTTCCTCCAAACTCTTAAGATGCTCACCCAAGGACTCAGACTATTCCTTCCCGTATTTGCCCGTCGTGTGCCAGTCAAAAACCTCTCTGCCATGGAAGCTTCTAATAACTTGCCTCCATAAAGGTGTATCTTCCTTCAAGAATCTCCAGCCTCATTTCGCAAGGAACGCCATATTTTGGACTATGAAGCCACCTAAACCAAGACCCCATCAATCTGGGAAGGAGTAACCTTTATCCAGCTCACTAAATGGTTGATTTTACTTCCAGAGAACCCTTCCCAGAAGAAGTTTCTCAATATCTTTTCCAAAGAGGAAGTCACATTATCCATAATGGCAAAAATAGATAGATAATAGGTGGGAAGGCTGGCCAGCACTGATTTACAAAGACTTTGCCCACCCACCCCCCCGGAAATATTGAATCTTTTCCATCTATCCAATTTCATGTGAACCTGGTCAATCACTGGTTGCCAAAAAACCTTTTGCCTTGGATAACCTCCCAAAGGAAGACATAAATACAGAAAGGAAGCTTTTCCGTCTTGCACCCTAAAAATTCTGCCATTTGAAACAAAACATCACCATCTGCATTGACACCACTGAGGGGCCCATTTTTTCCATTTAATTTTCTGCCTGGAACACCATTCAAACGGTCTGATGGCATCCTTTAACTTGAGAAGCATACCCTGGTCATACTTGCAAAAAAGTAGAGCATCATTGGTGTATTGGAGTAATGGAATATGAATCTTTTCCTTTCCAACAATGAAGCCTTCATACCGCCAATTAACATATAGCTTGTTGATGATGGCTCGTAGAACCTCACTGACAAGAAGAAATAGAAAAGAAGAAAGGGGATCTCCTTGACGGATGCCTCTAGAAGCCACAATTCTGCCCCCTGGTTTCCCATTGATGAAAATGGAAAACTGGGATTTTTCAAACATCCCAGCATCCAAGATGACCATTTAGCACTGAATTTTTTGTTGTGTAATACCTTTTCGAGAAAACCCCAATCCACTCTATCAAAGGCCTTTTCAAGATCAAGCTTCAAAATTCACCCTTTTCTCTTTTTAGCCTGATAATCTTCGTCTGTCGCGTTTGCAATTAGAACCAGATCTAGAATCTGCCTTGCTTCAATGAAAGCACTTTGGTATGGACTAATGATCGAGTCCATAACCTGTTTCACCACCTTCTATGATAAGGTAGTGAGACTAATGGGTATAAAATCTTTCACGAGTGCCGCATCTTCTTTAGGGTGAGGGGAGAGGGGAGAGAGAAGAGAGAAGAGA
The DNA here is from genome assembly GCA_025688845.1 of Cucumis hystrix. NCBI lineage: Eukaryota > Viridiplantae > Streptophyta > Magnoliopsida > Cucurbitales > Cucurbitaceae > Cucumis > Cucumis hystrix. Next base: position 6,102,201 of record CM046892.1, on the reverse strand, counting down.
GAACTTACCTTAGGGTCACTGTTAATGAGATTATTAATAAGTTCAATGATGGATTATTCAGGCTAGGACTGAATTTATAACTAGTATCTTCCATTTCTTTTTATGTTAACTATAAAACTCATTTTTCATTGACCAGAAGTGAATGAAACATGGGTGAAACATTTTCATATGGATTTCCAACCCAGGTCATATGAAGCTGAAAACGTCAAAAAGATTTCCTCTACAACGTTAATCAATGCTCATGTCTAAATGCCTATAAATTCCTAACTGTGGCATGCAACAACAATACCAAAAATAAAATGAGAAATGGAGTTCGTAGAGACTAAAACTTGTCCTACCAAAAGTTTTTGAGCTTCTTCATGTTTTCCTTTTATTTGAAGTTGAAATGCCTTTGCAGCCAACTGGTTTGCGCTCATTGCATCCTTGGTCGAAACACAATCTTCAATACACTTCTCGGATGTTGAGACAACCAATTCTGATTTCACCTTTGTCTTAATTAAATCACCTTTAGTATTTTCACGTTGTTGTCTGAGAAACTCAGATGCAAAACTTCCATCATCTGAGAACTTATTTAAACTGGAGACTGCTGCAGAAATGAAGCCAGCATCCCTTGAAGAAATATTTTGACTTTTTTGCTTTCCCCATGATAAAGAATCTCGAACTTTAGGCTCCTTCATTTCAGGATTTCTGGAAGAGATGTCCTTCAAGTGGTTCCTGGCAGAGCTCTAAAATAGCACCAAAAATTAGCATGGATGTATAGTTCTCTTCATTCTGAAAAATAAAGATAAGTTTCAAACAAAAATATGAAGTCACATGTCTAGTAAAATTAACACAATGAATGATTTTCAAGTACCTTTCCAGAATCACTTTCATTTTGACTACCTGATGGTTGATGACTGGTTAGCACTCTCTTTCTATCTCTTATAGCATGCAAATGAGAACGTGACGGTGCCATCTTACTGGCTGCTACAGAGACAGCAAGTTGGCCAAGAGAACCCCAACGTTCTTCAACAACCTATACAGTTCCAACTTATAAAAAACCAAAGAAATTAAATGGTAAAAAATTGTATCAACAAACATAAAAGTAATAATGAGCATGCCTCTTCAAGTCTCCGTCCATCTCGAGCTGCTTGCTCCTCGGCCCGCTTCAATGCTTTAAGTCTCCAACTAGCCCCCCCATCCCCAACAACTTGAGGTGGTGGAAGTTTGTCTGTATCTGATTTAAGTCTATCATTGTCCTCTGGATAACCACTTCCATTTTCTTTAAAATATGGATTTAATTCCCTGGGATTGACCTTATTTATCTGACAAAAGAGGTAACTTTTACATCATCGGCCAACAACCATGTAGTTTTAATAAATTTAGAATAAAAATAAGAACAAAAAGTAAACAGATCTCAAATTTAACAGCAGAAAAAAATAATTCAGTCATCTTATTATGATGAATAAACAGGCATACCAAAAGTAGCAAAAGTGAAAAAGGTCCAATTGTAGAAAATAAATAATAAAGGATGATAAGAAGGATCCTTGCTTTCAGATAGTGCAGTCACCCACCAACTTTACACTTAAAAAAACGTGTTTTGGTTTGAGCCACAAGTCACAACTGAACTTTAAACATAATTAATTATTCGCCTAAACTCATGAACCTCAAATAAATCCATCAGTTGGAATACTTTGGAACTGAAGACTTTGAAAGATAACTCAAACTTCAGCCCATGTTTTTTTTAATAATAACGAAAATGGCTTTAAATCATCAACTTCTAATTGATCAGGTTTGTTGAGTTAAAGATCTAGCCCACAAAACAATATTTAAATCACCTTCGTTTATAGCTTCATCCACCAAAATAACATCTTGGATTAAATGGATAATCATGGAGTCTTCACAACTCAAAAGATATCAAAACTGTTTATTGAAGTGATTGTTCCAAAGAATAGGGAATAATGTCGTTTCATAGAAACAACAATCTTCAGAGAATTTATTTACAAAAGTTCATAGTCAGCTGCTGAGGGGGCCCTTGTTGTTATCAAAGAAACCATCTCTAATTTAGGTAAATATGGTTAAAGGTGAGATTTGGTTTGAGCGCAACCAGCGCATTTTTCAAGATAAAGAAAGGGGTTGGTTTAACATCTTGGACACATAAAAAAGGAACACAGCATCATGGTGCTCGTTGTGTGCTGAGTTTAAAGATTATTCAATTCAGGTTATTTGTCTCAACCAGAATGCTTTCATCCACCATTCAGCTTAAGGGACGATACAGGTTTTTGATCTCCAGTGCATTCGGTTTTGGTTTGTTTCTTTTCTTATATGTTTGAATTTTGTCCAGTTTGGCTGATTTGTACTGATATTTTCGGTCTTCACATGACCTTTGTTTTCCTTTTTGGGATATGGTGATGGTGAAATGGTGAAAAACACTACCACGTAGCTATATTGAACGAAAATGCTTCCAGGAGAAACGCAACCCAAAAGATAAGGGAAGCATTTTATGAATGGGAGGGACGACAGTGCGGCGTCTCCTGAGCCTCCTATAAATTCAATGGATCTATTCGCAATATTCTTTGCGCCTGAGGACGAGGGGTGTCAACCTAGCTAAGATGTCCACGTGCACCTCCTGATCCTTTCTTTTCTCTCTCTTTCTAGGCTTCTCTATTACTCTCATTGTATAATTCTCTTTTACCTTGAGTTTGTTATTAATAAAGAACTTATCTCTGTTTCAAAAAAAAATAGTGCGGACAATCATGAACACAAGGAAGAAACAACACACTACATTTTAAACTAATGACATGAATTGGATAGTCTATAAAAAGATTGGAAAGAGAGCACCAAGATGAGGTTTTGACTTGACCAATCTCAAAACGGCCTATGACTTGTCTTGAAAGAGTTCTGAACGAATGGCTTTAACTGGATTAACCCACAACTGATGTGAATTTTAAGAGCGAACCAACTAAGAGTTGAGACACGATCTCCTGAAGCTTCCAATGACCGTCGTCTGGAAACATTCTTTTCAATAACTCTTTACCCTCTACCACTGTCATAACATTCTGATAATCCATCATCTCTTCAACAATTACTTAGTATTGCCATGAAACAAGAGCCTGTTCAGGAATATTGGAATTCGGTTGGTAAGGATTGAGATTTGAACTTCAGGTGGACCAATTTGACTAGATGTCCTCAAGTTAGATCAAATTGTTGTAGAGTTGATCTAACTTGGGACAGCAGGTTTGTTCAATTCTAAATTGGCCTTTTTGAAGTTCAATAAGGGACCTCCTTTCTTACAAACTCCTTTAAGAAACTAATGCTCAAATTACAAATGAACAAAGAAATAAAGAATAGCAAATACAACCAATACAACCAAAAATAGCACTTGAAAAGAAATAGAAATTCTTTAATATCAACTAAATAGAATGCTCTAAGAACAAAAAACACCATTTGAACCAACAATGGATCTCTAAAGTACTGAGCAGATGAAACCTAAAGGCCTCTCAAAAAAATCTTGTAATCACCACTGAAGAGATTCTTTTTTTTTTAAATGGAAAGAAGCCTCTTTATTCATGTTAATAAAGAGACTGAAGCATGATTTTTTAATACATAGAGTAGGGTTCATAGAGTCAGTAACATTCTCTCTGTTTGATGAGTTTCTTCTCCATCGTTTCTGTTAAACATTTGCTCTTTGCTCTTATGAGTTCATTGTGTAAGGATTATTTGCCTGCTGCTTGATTTTTGCATTTCAAAAAAAATAAGAGACTAAAGCTCAATGTACAAGAGAATTATACTAGGAGCGAAAAGAACTAAAAGTACAATTACAACCAAAGTACTAACGAGTTGATCAAGACCTTCAAGACCCCAAGCAAAACAATGAAAATCTGAAAACAAAGCAAAACTTAAAAAGTCTTTCAAGGAGAACCCTGAACAACTGAAAACATACACACAAAAACTTCAAAATGGATGGATGGAGAGAAAACACCAAGAAAAGACAATCAACCAAGCTGCTTCGAGTCTGACATGATGAAAAAATTTCATAAATATCTCTTGTCTGGGAGCCTTGCAAAAACTTCAAATATACTTCATCAAAGCTCCAAGCTGCCAAACTCCTAGAGCGTGAATAAATCTTGAATGAATGCCTAGCTCCGGATTGTGTTATCTAAGAGACTTTAGAGGGCCAAATAATTAGAAGCATCCATCAAAACTACCGTGATCTACTAAACAATATTCCATATTACATGGCTGATGTACACTTCAACAATTTTATTTTCAGAATTCAACCCAAAACTAATCCACACAGATCTCAACCAAATGATCTGGTACTTTGCAATGTTAAGCGTGTGAGGAATTTAAGCAGCCTGCTTCTCAATATTTAAATACTCCTCGGTCTGAAAGAGCCCTTAGATTCGGGTTGTTTGACGGCTGGTCCTCTTTCTCAGCTGACTTCATCAAATAGTCGAATTCTTCACTGCTCACACTAAAGGAGAGCCAAAAGTTGGAACACACTTCTCTTTAGATGCAAGGATCGGAGTTTGGCTATGAGAACCTCTAAAAAACTTTACCTTTTACCTTTGAATTAGGTAAAGAGAAAACAAAGCAATTAAAATGGAAGTGGAATGAACTCTGAGGGTACGACTTGCTTGAAAGAGATGAATAGATTCTTTCACAACAATCTTCAAACGATCAACTAAAACGCCTGCAGTAACTCTTGAAGAAGCACAATCCACACAAAGAGCAAGGATAGAGGAAGAAGTCATTAACCAAGCATAACTCAGAATCCACCTGACTTTCCACAAGATTCGACAAAGGACCACGAAATCCTTGTTCTGATTAGAAACGCGAAACTAACCAAAGGAGAATGAACTTTACCAAGCTATAAACCGGCAGGCTTCAATCAAAAAAGAAAATTTGGGTGGAATTTGAGATGAAGGAAGTGGAGAGAACCTTACTTGGTCTGCTTTATTAGACTCCCTCACAGCTGACTCTTAAAACAAAAGATGAGCTCTTCTTCACCATAATTCTCAATTAAAGGAGTTTCCTTAACAAATTAAAATACAGCTTTCACAACTTACACTTGACAACAAGTCTTCATCCGTTACTACCATGAAATAAAACAGTGAGCTCTTCACCTTAAGAACTCCCTTGATAGATTAGATACTATTCGGAAGAATTGTCCTATGAAGAACAAGGTCTTCCTTTGGTCCTTCTAAATAATACTCATGAACAAAAGAAAATTACTGAATTGGTTTATTTCCCCCTCCTTTTGTCTTTTATGTTACTTGGATGAAGAATCCCTTGATCACTTATACATTCATTGACCTTTTGCCACTTTGACTTAACAATGATTGATTAAAGAATTCAACTTCTCCTTTTGCTTGCCAAGTAGAATCAGTGATTGGTTGGTTGACGTCCTTGGAGGGAAGAACCTAAGAAATAGAACAAAGATTTTATGGGCAATCGCTATCAAAGCACTTATTTGGAACCTATGGCAGGAAAGAAATCGTCGCATTCTCAAGAATAACTCATCTTCTTTTGACATTTTTAGTACCAACACCCAATTCATCATAACTTCTTGGTGCTGCACTGAAAATAGGAAATTTTTTTGCAATTACAGCTTGTCCTACTCCAAAAGAATTAGAAAGCTGCCTTATAGTTGTTTGGTTTCTCTTCAGATTCTCTCTTCCCCTCCCTTTCAAATAGAAAATCTTGTTGAGACCCATGTAGAAAATCTTGTTGAGACCCATGTAGAAAATCTTGTTGACGGAGGTGATTGGGGAAAAATTCACTCAAACGAAGTAGAAAACTAAAAAGAAGAAATTGAAAATTTTGATTCAGAACTAATCTCACGTGAAAGAGAAAAGCCCAACAAAGAAAATGGAGAAACGGTATTGAACACCAAAATTCTAAATGTCGAGGCGGAAATCAAAGAACCAACCAAGAACGACACACCAATTGCATTGGAAATCGATTACCACAACGTCCAAAAACTTGAAGCAAATGATGAAGAAAATGTGATTCATGAAGGGTTCTCTTTGGAAGCTAATTCTTTTGTGATTGATCCCTTGAATACGGTTTTGAATGAATTTGAAGGAAACATCTTTTTCGGGTTACGAACAATGGAGGTTCATCTTTTGGTGGCAATATTGATTTTTTTTTCTCGACAGTATCCTTTGTTCATAATAGTTTTGTTCAAAATGTAGAATGTCGGTCTAGTCATACTCCTTTGAACAAGTTTATTTCATTCATTGTTTTCTTCATAACATTTTTTTTCCGAAACTCGAGGACAATTTTTTTTTTTTTGGAGGGGTAAAATGATGTAAGAAAAATATAGGTTAATTGAGTAATTAGTTAATATTCTAAGTTAATTTCCTTTTTATTGCCACTTGTAAAAAAAAACACTATAAATAGGAGTCTTCCCTCTTGTATGAAGTACATTATGCATTCTAATAAAAGATCCACAATCTTGATTCCTGGGTCCTTGAGTATACTTAGGCTACATCATACATACATACATACATGTATATATATATATATAACTTTTTTTATACAGAGACAAGCCTCTTTATTTATTATTAATAAATGAAACTTAAGCTCAAAGTATAAGAGTGTTATACTACGAGCAAGAGAAGAAAAGAATTCGGTCAAGAACTACAACAAAAGCTATACTTAGCCAACAAAGGTGATGACAAGCTAAAAATCGAATTCCAATGAAAATAATCAAGCTAAACAGAACCACAACCGTAGAAATCTAAATACAAAGCATAACGGAAAATCTTTCTCATAAGGAACCCATTCGAATCTAGAAACTTGCAAGACGATGCATGGCTTTACTTGCCATAGTAATCCAAAATCCAGAGAAAGTCTTTCAAAACATCAGCATCAGCATAAAGGCTTTACTTGCCACCCACATGAAGAGGAATCAGAGAAAGATTGAAGTTGTTCCAACATATAGGAGTCACATTTATCAGCTGCAGAAAATCAAATTAGAATGTCCACAATCAGCAACTTAGACTTTAAATGATTTGGTATTTCGCAAGACTAGGGACAAGAGGGAGTTGCAGAAGGAAAATTTGCAGATTTTGGCTCTTCCTCGCATTGAAACGGGCATTGAGAACTGTTTCTAGAGGCTCAAAATGTTTCTATCTTTCAAGCTCAGTTGACCTATGCAAATGCTCCAGTTCCTCACTACTAATGCTGAAAGGAGAGTCGAAAGAGACTTGCCCTTCTAGCTGGAGTGATTGAGAGGGGTTTTGCTAGAAGAGCCCCTTAGAAATTTTATCTTCAAGTTAGGCATAGAGAACTTAGAGTACTTAAACTGGGTAGACTGAGGATGATGAGAAACTGACTTAGAAGAACAAGTTGAGGCTTGAATTTGGGTGCAACTAACTTCCAATAGATCTAGATTAGCCTCTAAAAACAGCTTGGAGCTGCTGGAATGAACTGATGATTGAGAATGGGCACGTTTTTGCTCTTGCAAATCAGGTACTTGATCATCAATTATCTGGGCTTTTAAGGATCGTTTTGCTAAAATCTTCTTTGATTTTTTCTTTCGGATGAAATACTTCGGAAAGGGCATGAGGTTATGTGGGAAGATCATAGAACATTTCTTTCTTTTTGAACCTGATTTTGCTGAGGAATAAAGAGAAGAAGAGGAGAGGGAAACTGAAGATGAAGGATTGAAATGACTTTGTTGAGGATCAGCAGTTGAAATGGGAAGTAAAATACCTTTCTCTAGAAAAATATCAACCGAATTAATCTGAGAGTTTAACTTCATGTTCCAAGGATTGGAGGAGAGTGGATCATCAAAAGATAGGCTACTGATTCGTTGAAGTGCCTCTCCAGCTATAAAAAAAGGCACACTTGATTTCTCTTTCTTCATTAAGAGTTCCTCTTTAACTTCCTCTATCTTGTTCCTTTCAAAACTGAAATATCTATTCTCTCTCCTCCTTAACTGTGGCTCTTTGAATCCCGTAAACGTGTTCACACTACTTTCCCTAGAGTCTAAATCTAATTTCACCATCACTTCAAGGAAGGTATCCAGCGTCGGCGAGGCTAATTTCTAGATGAACCTTCAACGACTCCATCTTTCAAAGCTTGGTTTAATTTCTGCAAGTCAAATGGGTTTGAAAAATCCTCAAATGATAAAAGGCCCTTGGTTATGGAGGAGTGTTTCAAAATCACCAAAGTGTAAGAAAAAATTCCATGAGCTCAAATCTATTATTTCTAATCTCGATGGTACAAAACCACATTGGTTTCTTTTTACTTGAATCTTTGCTTCAGAAACATTTAGTAGATTGTGTGTTTCAGTGGCGACATTTTCCAAACCTCCAAAATGATCTCCTATAACTTTGAATGTCTAATTGCTCCAATAATCAAGAGCGAGGTTTTAATCCATCCTCCATAGCATTCAATAACTGATGGTTTGCTAAGTTTACTTTTGCTCAATTTCTCAAACTTTAAATGAAAAGGACCCATTACACTTGCCATAACTCTTCTTTTCCAACGAACTCTTCTTTTCCAACAAGCTCTTCTAAAGAACCTTCAACCAATTCAATCAAAGTGTTCTCTACAAACAACGGATTAATGGTTATTTTTTATTGCAAAAGATCCTCCAAGGTTTTTCTAATTCCTTCCAATCATCAAACCCAAATAATCTTGAAATAATCCATAGATTATCAAAGTCTTTTTTTAAAACTATTGAATTTTTATTCACCCAATGTTGAGTTGCACTCTGAATTTATGAGGTTCGAACAAGGGAAAAGTGCTCTGATTTACTAATTCCTAAACAAAGGACCCATTAAGCTTCACCATTTCAGCATAACTTGCCCCTAGTGACTTGAAAGGAAGCTGCGAGAAGGTTTGGAGATGTTTTCTATACCAATTCAAATAATCGTGCTTCATCAAGAAACTTTCCAACATTTTATGAAAGGATTTCCAACCCTGTCGAGAGACACCTGACCAAATGTGGATGAAGGACTGTTCCGTGTTTTTCTTCCAAGCTACACACCTCATAACCCAACCTACACACCAATGGCTTTGTACTTTCAAACTCATGAAAACCATTTCAAGGAATAAAAAAACCATTCTCAGGGGCACGCAAGAATTCTAAAATCTCCTTCAAGAACCATCTAAGTTGAGTGTCTAACAACATCAAGATCTTCCGAGCTTCCAAGTCTTCAATATGGAAGTATTCTTTGTCGATCGAACCAAATACAATAAAGGGCGTTCACTACTTTCAGCTTTCTACTTCTATGATCTCCAAAAACCAAACTGCCACTTAACAGTGATGGACGAGAAGAACAGGTTCTAGGGGGCTCACAAAGAAGAGGGAGAGAACGTCGAAAGAGAAGGGGCCAAAGTGTGGTTAGAGACGAAAGGAAGGAAGGGAGAGGAGGGGAGAGAGAAGAGAGAGAAAGAGAATCCATATAGATATATATATATATATTCGCAGATATAAATTTTTCATAAATCTATTTGCATTTTTTTATTGTGTACCACACAATGAAAGTCGTCACTAATTTTTCCTTACTTCATATGCAAGCCCTAGAGTCTCGTCGCTTTACACCTCACACATTCAAGATGCTCAATTTTGTTCAAGATCAGTAAGGGTTATTGATTGCATTTTCATTTCTATCTTTTCGAACTCCTAAAGGTGAGGAAATGTAAAGTTGGAGCAATGATGTGAAGACTACCAGATATGACAATATCTAGAATCGTCACATAGAGCTCATATGTGTATGAGTCTATGACCTTATTTGAACAAAATCTTTGTTGTATATGTTGTACAACCATGCTCTTGAGTTATAAAATACAGCTCCTGTGTCTAATTTTAATAGAAGATAAAACTTTGTAACCAGCTGAGTAACCAAAAATCTTGAAGACAAAATAAATAAACCCATAATAACTCATCTAGAGGTACTTAAAACTTTTATTTTAAATTTAAAAAATAGTTTCATGCTAACTAATTAGGCAGAAGAGAAGGGCATACTTCCTCAAGAGCTTCTTCTTCTTCTTGTTGGTAATCAACACACTCATCTAAGCCTTTCTGCATCTTTTCTTGGGGTTTAAGCATCCATTCCAACCCCATTTCTTTTCTAACAATTTCTTTGTCATCTTTAGAAGTGTCTCTGATGCCATCTAAGAATTAGAAGAAATTATGAAACCACATAATGTTCTAAACTATGAAACATAACAATAAAAGAACATGAGATACATACCAAACATATCTTCTCTAAGGTGTTGGCTTTTTCTTTTCTTACCCTGTTTTCTATCATCTCTTCTCCTGTGCTTCCGTCTCTTTTCACGAATATCACTAGAGCTGTTATCACTATCAGTAGATGAAGAATACACCCCAGCCAAAGTGTTCTTGTCACTCCTTGATTTCATTTTCACTCTACCATCATTTTCATCAGATGAACTGTTATTCTTGTTCCTCTTACTTGCTCTTCTTGAACGATGTTTCTTCTCATTCCAGTAAGAGTCTTCAGTCATCTCACTATCAGTTGAAGATGTTGAATAGTCCTTTGATGATTCCAATTTCTTCCTCTCAAATTTCTTCTTTTTTGTGACATGATACTCCTCATCTGAACTACTGTAACGAGTTAACTTCCCTCTATTCTTTTGTTTCTGATTACTCTGTTTAGAAGAAGGAAAACCATACAACAATCAAATGTGATAACCAAAACAAATAATCACATTACATAGGTACATAATGTAAACCCTAAATATTGCATTTAGCTTGTTTAAGTTTAACAAATTATGCCTGGTTGTTGTTATTGTTTTTGTAAGTGGCATGTTTTGTGAGTTAATAAGAATAAACTTGAAGAATTTGTTAAATGTTGGAAGTATGAGAAATGTGTTGAAAAGATGGAGTTCACAAGTGTGAAAAATAGTTATAGATATGATGGATTGTTACCAACACTTTGGCAAATATTTAGATTTAAGATTAAGGAATTGGACACTTTGTGTTAAGATTAGTGAAGCACAAAATTTGGCATGGTTAAGTATTGAAAGCCTAAGGGAGATAATGTATGGATTTTTGGGACTAACAGGTTATAATCAGAAGTTTGTTGCCAACTATGGAAGTATTGCTCTACCATCAACACAACTGTTGAAGAAAGGAAGCTTTATGTGGAACTCAGAAGTAGAAGAAGTGTTTTATTGGTTGAAAGTTGTTATGGTTGCAGAACTCGTCTTAGCTCCCCAATTTTCAAGAACCTTTTCGGGTAGGAATTGATGCTTCAGGTGTGGGTGTAGGAGTTGTACTTATGCAGAATAAACGGCCATTGGCCTTCTTTAGCTAAGCTTTACCTCCTACTCATCGTTTTAAACCAATATAACAGTGGGAGCTTATAGCCATTGTTCTTGCAATGAGAAAATGGCAACCCTATTTACTGGCTAGACGTTTAATTGTCAGAACAGATCAGAAGAGCTTGAAATTTTTTATGGAACAACATGTTATTGCAGGAGAATACCAGTGTTGGATTGCCAAGTTGGTGGGCTATGATTTTGGTAATGAATATAAGAAAGGCTTGGAAAATTCAGCAGTCGATGCTTTATATTGACCACCTTCAGCCCGGGGTTTGGAATGCTTAGTCTTGTGGAAGGATTGAATCCAACCACATTCAAGGAAAAAGTTGAAGCCAATGAGGAATTGAATGATATAAGTAAAGTCATTCTTGATGGGCAAACTGTTGCAGACTACTCTCTTCAGAAGGGGCTCGTATACCATAAGGGACGTTTAGTTCTTCTAGCCACAGCACCAACCATTCCCTTATTGCTCACAGAGTTCCATAACAATCCCGTTGAAGGTAATCAAGGTGCTCTCAAAACCTACCAACGTTGGCAAAGAAAGTATATTAGAAAGGCATGAAGGAACGTGTCTGCTCCTTTGTGGTTGAGTGTGAAACATGTCAACAGGCTAAATATCTTACTTTGACTCCGGCTAGAATACTTCAAGCAATTCCAATTACAGACAAGGTGTGGGAAGACATTTCTATAGATTTGAAGGCCTACCAAAATCTGACGGGTATGCACCATTTTGGTAGTGGTTGATTAGTTATCCTTATAAGTATGCGCACTTCATTCTCCTTAAACATCCCTTAATGCTCAAATTGTAGCAGCTGGGTTTATTAAAGAAATAATACGTATGCACGATTATCCTAGAAGCATCATCTCAAATAGGGACAAGATATTTACTAATTAGTTTTGAGAAGAATTAATTAAAACTTCAGGCCTCAATTACGGAAGACCGCATACCACCCTCAAACAGATTGGCAATCAAAAGTGATTAACTGTGGCATTGAGACCTACTTATGTTGTTATGCTATGGGAAAACTGAAACAGTGGACAAATTGGGCTCCTTGAATACAACAAACCATTCAGCAACTGAGATATCACCATTTGAGGTGTTGTATGTCGTGGTCCACCTATATTGAATTATGAACGTGAAATGTGTGCAATAAATGAGGTTGATCAGCAGATGTGTGCTTGTGATGAAATGCTAGATCTTTTAAAGGCTACCTCAGAAAGCACAGCAGTGAATGGTTGACATGGCAAATAGAAAAAGGAGAGAAGTGGAAAGGTGCATGAATGGGTATATTTGAAGCTATGATCATGTCGACAATCATCATTAACTCGTATTACACATCTGAAATTGGCTCCAAGATTTGTGGTCTATGGTACATGTGGCAAGGTGGCATACCAGTTGGCTTTACCAACAAGCTTGGGTATTCATCCGGTGTTCCACGTTTCGCTTTGGAAAAAGGCGGTTGGGAACAATTTACCGGTTCTTCCTCTTCCACCTGAATTAGCCCCTATCTTGACATATGGTCAACAACCTAAACTGCTGGGAATTTGTAAACCTCCTACAAGAGAAGGGGTAACAGAGGTTTTGATTCGCTGGGAACATGGCTTGCCAATCAATGCAACTTGGGAGCTCGCTTCAGTGATCAAGGATCAGTTCACTAACTTCCACCTGGAGGACAAGGTGGCTTTTTGGGGGAGGTAATGATAGGCCCCAAACCACCATGTACATGAGGAAATGCTCAAAGAAGAGAGGTGAAATTGAATGAGGAAAGTTCTGGTAGGTGAGATATTTTAGTGGGAAGAAAATGTTGGTTGGTAAATATTGTTTGTGGGAATTGAGGGATTTCCGGTGAGTGGCATAACAGTGGGTATTAAGTGGTGCTAGGGCGTGTTATATAAATAGAAGTGAGCTGGTTGATAAGGGATATGAAAATATTTTGCAATCAAATAGTTCTCTTCTAAGAGAATTGAAGAGGAAGGGAGCTCTCGAAACTCCTCGAGTTCATGCGATAAATAAAATTGAAGGTTGGAACCTATAGAGATTTATTTTAATAAATTTTATTATCGAGATATATTTTTAAAAGCATGTGTTTATTTATTTGTTTAAGCTAGTCACTCACTGAGATTCCAGCTCACTTTTCAAAATGTTTTCATCTCTCAGGTAGTGGTTGTGATCCCCAAGCTTGACCTACTACTGCTAGTCTGCCACTCTGTCTATTAGGTTCTCTTGTTGTTTGTTTTAGTCTTGTACAGTTGACTCATGCATATGTGTGTTTGGCTTGGGTTTTGAGTTTTGGGAGAATGATATATGTTATGACTTTTATAAAACCTCTTTTCAGTAATATTCTACATAATTCTGATGTAAAGTGTTGTTAAGCTATGTGGTTTAAATTTGGGTTCTAAGTTCAGGTTCTAAGTTCACGCTATGTGTTTTAGTCTTGTACAGTTGACTCATGCATATGTGTGATTGTACACATTGTAAAGAAACGATAGATTGTACATTGTAAAGAAAAGATAGATTGTACATTGTAAAGAAAAGATAGATTGTTCAGGTTTACTTTATTCTATACTATTAGATTGTACATTGTAAAGAAAAGATAGTTTCAAATCAGGTTGGGCAGTAATTGTCGTAGGAGAGTCGATGCTTGCTGGCTTCACACCTCTTCTCATGTGTGAGGCGTGAGAAGGTGCTGGGAGGGGTGTGACACATTAACCAAAAGAAGATCATAAATTAACATATCCAAACGCTAGGACTTGCATACAAACTTAATGGATCTTCATTACCTCAATAACTTTATCCCGAGCAATAAGTTTCACTCCAGAAAGCATTGTCCAAACTCCAACCTGTTCAACAAAATAAATAATGTAAATTACTCCTAAATGCATCAAACAAACCACAAAATCAAATCCCTAAAACAAACGATCACCAATTTCAAATCTCTAGAGTCTAATTGCAAACATAAATTGATCCTAAAGATCTCCAAATAATTTACCCAGAATGTGGCTTAATCCAACCCACTTCCAAGACTTCTTTCAAGATTCCAGCCTAAATAAAAGCACAAATAAGGGTTATAAATTTATAATTTTACTGAACCTTCAATCTAACATTTGAAACACTATGGATAGTGTTAATTTCACGTCAAATTAAATTCATTTAAGAACTTCAACCAAAGCTTAAACTTTCTTCCTTAATCTTTCTGATCAGCGACCTACAATTTTCAAAACCCACAATCTAACATCCAAATCATCATGAGCAACATTATCTCATGTCAAATACAATGGGTATCCAATAACTTTCAAGAAAAATCCAAAAATTTACCGAATCAAGCAAGCCCTCACCTAAAATCAAGGTTCCCGAAATAACCCAAGGTAGCGGTGGCGACGGCACTAGATCAGCGACACTCCCCCACGGCGACGATGTGCTACGGTGTCAACCAGAGACGGTCGGCGGCGTTGTAGATCTGCGACGAACGGAGACCGAGCGGACTGGTCAGATCTGACACAGAAACGCGTAGGGACGGCGCCGGTCGGTAGCGGCGGCAGTGGTCTGACGTTGGTGGAAAGCACAGAACTGTTGGGTCGTCGGACGGTCACTTCGGGCGGAACTGAAGACCGTTGGGATATGCTGGCAGAGAATTCGTGGGAAGGGTCACGTGTGGCTGAAGAGGGGAAGTGAATTAAGAAAAAGAAAAAATTGTATATATTCTTTTCGATTCTCCCTTAACCTTAACCTAAACCTCCACAAATCCACTAAATTGAATTCAAAACTCCAATTTTTTCACTTTCTCTCAGTTATTTGGATTTCTCTCATTGTGGTGTATTTACAATTTCACAGGTAAGAGTGGTCGACACACTAATGGCATCTATTATTAATAATATTTATAATAAAGTCCATGTTTTAAATAGAGAACATACTAAAATCTATTTATGTAAATAGTTTCATCCTTTTATTTATAATAATTTCCCTAATTTAAACCAAGATATTTTTAAAAATAGTAAAATAAACTAAAATATTTAAAAAAATAACAATATTTTATATTTTATAAATAATATACTTATAAACATTGATAGTTATGTATCAGAATCTAAAATTTATATTCATAATTTTGTTATTTATAATAATTTTTCAAACAACGTATCTAAATTAAATCCAAGTTTCCAAAAAAAATCAATTATCATTTAAATTAATCTTCTTATGTCATAAATTAATTAATTTTAGCTTCATGTTATCCAACATATGGCGCAAACCATCTCAAATAGTTAAATTACAATACCCAAAAATTTGAGTTGTCACAGTTCATATTCATTCAATCAAACAATAAATTCAACGATAGTTGTTGCTAAAGCTGAAGAATACAAAATCATCTGTAGTATGTTTATATTTTCTTACTTCTTCATAGTATCACAATCTTATTTTTATATCTTACTATCTTTAAGTGTTTTAGCTATTTTTCTAAATGAAATTTTCAATGCCTGACTTACTTAATTTTCAAAATCGGTGCCTCAAGTTTAAAAAACACTTTAATCTCTCAAGTTTTTAAAATGATTCTAAATAGTTCTTCATTTTAACTTGACCCTTGATTAGATCTTCATCCGTTGATGTGGATGGACTAACAGTTTATTTGTTTGATGGTGTGGCGAATAAGCTTAAAAAGTAATCCTCGGTAAAAATATAATGGCATTTAATATATTGAAATCTATTTTTCTTATTTCATCATTTCTTCCTTCTGCTCATTCAATGTCACAACCCTTCTTGGGCCACCTCACTCTTGACCTGAAAGACGGCATGAAGTCAACGGATATTGTCTTTTGCCTTAACTATACTTATTGACCTTTAACCCTTTAACCCTTACTTAAAACTTAGCGGAAGCATAAAATTCATCTTTTTCAAAGAATTAATGAAGTCCAGACTGTGACACATCATGTCTTATCACACCCTAAACTGCCATGCGACCAAAACGTAGAAATAATGGGAATATGATGCGATTTAGTTACAACCTTGAAATTTTCTTATCGACTAATTCAACCCCCAATTCCTTTTAAACTACTAAGAGAAAACATAACGCAATAGAAGTCGTACTGAACGCCAAACACATTCAAAGACATTCTTAATGCGAAAAACTTAATGCGATCAATTTAGCCAAAACTTACAGTTTATTAATAACAGACGTTTAGATGAACATGATACTTTCAACACTTTGACCTAAAGTTACGTTAAATAAACTCTTAAACGCCTGGTGGCTTTCTCATCTCACCGCAAATCCTTCAACCTTCTTCTCTACTTGGCTTAAACGTCTGATCCTAGAAGATAGATTTTGAAAACATCAGTTGAAAGACTTAATGAAGTTTTATGAAAACCTTTCGCAATACCTTTTCATAATCATTTCGCAAAAATAATATCAAATCATTTAGACACACCAACAAATCATTTTATTTCGCATAAACTTTACTTTATGCTTAACAAATCATTTCACAACCATTTCATTTCACCAAAGGTCCCCAATCACTCTCTACGCTAGGTCCTGTAACTTCACATTTAGACTACTGAATCATCAGCAAGAGTAACCTAATTCGCCCTTGTTGCTCAGGCCGTTAAACACTATACGCTCCTTTCAATGCATAAGTCAACTTCATCACCACGTAATCCCGTACACTCATGGTGACCTTTAACTCTTTATGTGCACATAAAAGTTAGCTTATTCAAAGGAAGTAACTAATGGTTTGCAACTATATCATAAACATTAAGATCAAATCATGCTTTGAACATCATAACACTTTTTCATATAAATCTCTTTTAGAAATCATTTTGAATCAAAATCATTAACTCAAATCAGTAGAGATTTATAAGAAAACATTTGACATAAAATATTAAGGAAAACACTCACAAAACTTTGAAAAAAAAGCACTCACCCTTCAACTTTCCTCTTCTCGCGGAGACCAAGTGACAACACTTTAGCATTTCAACAAAACTCTCATCATCCCCTACTTAGTTACTCAAATCCTATATTTATACTACTCTTTTAATCTGGATTAGTCATCCTTAGTTCTTTATCTAATTGTCAGCTCCTACTTCAACCTTACACTTGTAAAATTTCTATTTATTTTAGTCATGCTTAAAACCTTAATCTTACACGTTAACCCTTGCATATTTGACATCTTCTCGCCAAACCTTTCTTTTGGCCTAATACCATTTCGCAAATAACTTCAACCACTTAACAGCTTTCCAAGGTCTTATTGCATAACTTTTTTCGCAACTACCAATTTTTATCGCGAAGACTTTTTCTCTTGTGAGCGTTTAGACTTAGAGGTATTACCACAAATCCTTCTCGTGGACTGCCTTACCTAAAGCTCTTGACACATACTCAAATTAAAACGCCTTCTTGTCCAAAACGCCAAGTTACATACTTAGTCAAAAAAATTCCTTTTAACTTTTAATTTAGGTTCAAGTCTTACAAATCCTCATCTATAAATAGAAGGCTAGTTCTTTAAATATTGTGTGCAAAAATCTACTGGAGAGAAAGCTCACTTTCAACCTCCATTTCCTGTGAGACCCGTTTTTAATTCAAGTATAGAAAGTAAAATTTCGGCTAAAAGTGCTATAGAATTTTGTGTTTGAATAAATCCACAGAAAGGATTAAGCGATAAAATCTTTTATTGTTAGTATAAGTTTTGCGATAAGAAAATTTCGTAGTTGTAACAAACTCACATCCTATTCCTACTACTTCAGCATTTTCATCGCAGTGCAGTTTGGGGTGTGACAATTTGGTATTAGAGCAATACGTTCTTCAAAAAAGAATAAATCCAGGTAGAGTGAGCAAAAAATTTAGTATTTGTTGGAAGATTTGGAACAACGATGAATTTAGAAGCTTATTCTGTAAATCCTGACATTTTATTGCCACTGCCTGAGGGAAATTTTGGAATAGAAAGGTTAAATGCGTTAGGAGCCATTGAGTTTGGTGGAACAACTAAACCAAAAGAAGCTGAAAAATGGTTATGGATGATGGATAAGTGCTTTCACGTTATGTAGTGTCCGGAAGAAAGAAGGGTGAATCTAGCTTCATTTTTATTTCAAGAAGAGGGCAAAGACTGGTGGATCTTAGAAGAAAGCAGGTGAGGAAAGGTAACTTAGGAAGAATTCGAGGGAATATTTAATGGCAAATATTTTCCAATTTCATATATAGAAGAAAAGAGAGATGAGTTCCTCTATTTGGAACAGAGAAGACTCTCAGTTGCTGAATATGACAGAAAATTCACAGAATTGACAAAATAAGCCTTAATATTAATCGTAGATGAGGGAGAAAGATGTAGGCGTTTTGTAAAAGGCTTGCGAGAGGAGATTAGAACACCTATTGTGTTGATTTTAATAAGAAGTGACTACGCACAGTTGGTGGACGCAGCCCTACGAGGGGAAAATAGTTTGGGTTTAAAAAGACCAAGCTCTCACTTAGGTGAGAAAGGAGAAGAAGGAAGTCGAAAGAACAAGAAAGCTGTAATTTTAATGTTATAAGATTGTAATTTCAAAAGTGAAGTAATAAAAAGTAATTTGTTTTGCATTATTGTCTTGCTATTTAAATTTCGAGGACGAAATTTCTTAAGAGGGAAAGAATTGTGAGACCCATTTTTAATTCAAGTATAGGAAGTAAAATTTCGGCTAAAAGTACTATAGAATTTGCCGTTTGAATAAATCCGCGGAAAGGAACAAACAATAAAACCTTTTATTGTTAGTATATATAAGCTTTATGATAAGAAAGTTTCATAGTTGTAACAAATTCACATCCTATTCCTACTACTTCGGCATTTTCGTCGTAGTAGAGTTTGGGGTGTGACATTTCCCTTCTTTGTTTTAGGTCAGAACATAGATGAGAGAGTCTCCCTTTCACTTCCTATCAGTGTATAGGCAAAAAGCAAATCCAATAAGTATGAGAAATCATACTTAGTGGCTCAATATACATTTGTGTACTTCTAGTTGTAATTTCTTTAATTATATTTGTAATTCAAACTCCATGGCCGAAAGACCTAAAGCTTTATTTATGAATACAATTTACTTCTACTTTCATTCTTCCATTTCTTTATCTTTCATACTTATTTAAGTTTAAGTATGTAGGGGTAAAATATGTAAGAAATAGTTAATGTTAGAGAATCTAAATGTCTGCGTTATTTTTCTTGTTAAGTTAAATGTTGCAATTCCTGTCTAATCTTATTCGAAAGAAAGGAAAAAGTATTAATTGTTGTCACTTGTAGCAATACAATCTTGTTGTCCAACTTATCCTTAGCATACATATCAGAAATGCGAATGTGTGCGGCGAAGGCATCGAGAGGTTGTTCGCCATAATATAGGATAGGTTGTGCATAATCAATTTAAAAGGATTAGACACAAATCATCTTTTAACTTTAAATATTTGGATCCCAAAAGGCGAGCAAGTATGGCGAACACATCGAGAGGTTGTTTGCCTTAAATCTGAATTTAAAAAATGCGTTGTGTCGCCTCAACACATTAATTACCTTACCTTTTACTTAATTATTTAGACATTCCCACACATCATCGCAAATATATACAAGTTCACATATTCCAGCGTATCTCATTGCCATGCCCACCTTGCTACTTCATCACACATAGTGTAAATATATAGGACAAATCATACAATGATATAACTTATACTGTATAGATACCGTACAACCTTAAGACGCATGATTAGCCTACTAGAATCATTAATTCCTTGTGTTCGACCCTGGCTTACCCAAAAAACCTCTCTCTTCACTTACACTTAGGCAAGAGAGAGGAAACCTTGTACTCAAAGAGATGAATAATTGTAGCAACGCTTAGGTAGGAATATGCACCCTTTATAACATGAAACTAGTCTAGCCACCAACTCCAGTCGAATAATTAGAGCATAACTAAAACATATTCATGATAAGAACAAAGCGCTTGTGCAACTTGAAATCATGTTTGATAAACATTTTTAAAACAAGTTTTACTCACAAACTTGAAGCTTTTCTTCTTGGCCTTAGATAATTTCCCAAACTTCACTTGTCCTGAAGATAGGATATTTATACTCCATTTAGCTCTTAACATTTAGAAAATATCTAAACTCCAAGCAAAAAATTGCTAAAACATCCAAAAGTGTCTAAAAGTATCAAGTGGGTTGGCTGGCGCACAAGGCATGGGCGGTAGGCTGTCACACCCACCCCGCAATGTGTCTTTATCCTCGCGTTGCGAGATGCGAACGCGACCTGAGCAGCCCTGGTGCCTCTAAGCAAAATGCTAGAACACCCAACTTAATGCTTAAACCTTTATCTTTTCATCTTAACACTTAACTTGATCTTCATACTTAACTACTTAGGCAGCAAACTTCACAACACAAGATAATAAAATAAACCTTCTTTATTAACTTAGCAGCGCACGTTCCAAATACATAATACATGCTTTTATTAATACAAGAACTAAAAACAAAGACTTCGGGCTTCCACTGTCTAGCATAACTTCTTCAAAAACAACTTAGAACGCCTGGCTAACGACTCAACGCGTAGCAGCTCACCTTACCCTTCTTAACATGGCCTCAACACATTGTAACCTGGGGAAGGAAAACTTAAACCATAAGTATGAATTTTTTGGGCAAACAATTCAATCACATAAATTCATTTTCATTAACATGCTCATAACGCCTCATTCAAAACGTAAAACACACATTAGCCTTTTCTTATTCCTTTCGCCAAGAACATGAATCAGCTCACGCATAGACTAGTGTGATGACCGCATCATCATGAGCATCCCCTGGAGAATTTTTTGGTTCATATCTCGTTGCTTAGGTTGTTAACTTAATACGCCCCTTTCAACGCATTGGCCAACTTCTTACCGTCATTTTGTCCTTTTACCTAGTTGCCTTGACTCATTATGTGCACATAATAGCTAGCTTATGATAGAAATAAAGCTAATGGTTTACTTGCATACATGAAGATCATACAATCATTAAACATGAAACTTTAACTTACAAAACATTCGTGCTTTCTCATAAACATTATCAAAGTTAAACATGCGTTACACGAATATAAGACTCAGAAAGAATGCTTTAGAAAGAACACTATTCTTTCTTTTAGAAAAATCACTCACAAAATATTTAGTTTCCTTCCTTCCTCTAATCGCCTAACTCCAAGTCCCTTCTCTTATCGCCTAATTCCTAAAATATGTCTTCTCGACTAAAGTCTTCCTCAGCAAAACAACGCTTACAGATTTTTCAATCCTATTTATACTAATCTTTAGTTAGATTAGTCACTCTTTAAACTCCCTCACATCGTTAGCTCCTACTTGATGCTTTACACATATATGCTTATTAGCTTTCTAGAACATGCTTTAGTTTAAACCAATTTGACCATTCAAGTCAAAAGTCAAACTTTTTTACCATTTTACTCGTCTTGACTAATTCCAACTTCCCAAGCATGAATTTGCATTCGTTTTTTCGAAATACAAATCACATTTGAATATATAGCAGTCAAAGTTTGACTTTTTAAAGTCAAAACTCAATGTTTTGGTTTTTTACAACTTTTACCATTTCCATCAATTTCGAGCTTCTGAATATGAAACTGCATTCATGTTTTTTTATATATATATATATATTTAAATCAAATTTAAATATAAATATCTATCTCTAAATTGATAACCGTCCGCTATATCACATATACTTGTCAGTTTCTCTCTCCTTACATAATTCAAACTATTCGAACTAATCCAACATATTGTTCTAAGTTAATTCCATATGAGCTAGCAGGGGAACCTAATGGGCCTATAGATCATGGACTCCAACGATTCGAGATTAATTGGTTAAACTCATTTAGATTGAGCTAATAAACATTCGTTAACTAACAAGTCAATCTAACATATTGTTCTAAGTTAATTTTATATGAGCTAACAGGGGAACCTAATGGGCATATAGATCATGAGCTCTAACGATCCGAGATTAACTAGCTAAACTCTTTTACCCAAACTGATCAACATTCGTTAACTAATGGGTCATTTCACTAAAATCCCATAGTTGCACTCCCTTCACTATAGATATATTTGTGTACTCCCTTCACTATAGATATATTTGTGTCCATCTGATATAACCGTGATTAGTAAGTTAATCTTTCACAGTTTGTTCGTAATCTCGGTTGGGTCAAAATTATTATTTTACCCTCGAGATTACAACTTATTCGGTAAGTCCCACTAATCCACAATTGAATAATTGGTTTTAGGTCAACCTATAAACTGAATCCCTCTCGAGATAATGAGAGGGTGGTTGCCCTTGTTCAAGACCTTGATTCAGTCTTAAAGGAAACAACATATCTACTAACTCTATAATGGGCAGGAGTAAATTCCATCTTGCATCCTATGTCCCAACTATCCACTTTCTTACCCCTAAAATGGGAAACTCATGAGCCAACACTGATCAGTTGCTCTCACCTATGCAGATCTAAGGATAATCTCATGTGAACAAAAGTTAATAGTTAGCTTAAGATTAAGATTGAGTTATCTAAGTCATTGATAATCGAATAAGTCAGTTTTATATAGTAAAAGATATTATAATGTAAAAGTGACTATTTCATGGTCAAGTCTTAATGTAATCTCTTTAAATGGGATGTCCTACTTCATGTCTCTACATGAACAATTCAAGATCACATTGTTTGAACTAACTACAAAGCGGGTTGCATTCATAGTATCCCTATTATAAGGTGCCCAACCTTATTCATCTACTATATACCGTTTAAGCTATATACTCAAACTTGATCCACATGTCTCTACATATAGTTCAAGTTTACTCTAGATAGCCTCGGGATCTTAGTTCATTGGATCCAAGATTATAATATTCAATTTTCGTAATAATTTCTCAATAACAACTTTATTGAATAGAATATGATTTTAAATTACAACTACGAGTTTTAAGACATTAATTCCATAAATCATATAAATGTAGAGCTTGTAATTGGATTAGAAGTGAATGAGAATTGAATAAAACTTCAAGTTAAATTTTGTCACGCCCTACCCAAGATCACTTTCTACTATCAAGTGGAGGCATGACCTCCTAGACGCTCAATGCATATCTCCTACGAGATATCACATTGAACGCCTAGTAAGCAAAATTTACTCTCCAATCAATCTTAATGAGAGATGATAACTCAATTGAAAACACAAATGCTTTATTGATATAAAGTATAAGAGTACAAAGTTTCTCTAAAATGGAAAAATACATAATCTCAAAACAGTAATTTAACTATTCTTGTCTAGCTTCTACATGTTATGTGAGTTGACAATGACCACTACCAAGATGATGTGATTGATGTATGACACGTTAGGCGATCAAGACGGCAAGACAAAAGTTCGATGTTCCACGCTACCTAGGGGAAAGTAAAACAAAACATTTGAAAGATTAGACAAAAACGTCTAGTGAGCGTGGTCTTTTACCAACACATTGAATAATTAAGTTTTGTCATAACGTGTTGTAATTCATTTCGCCAAACCATGTGATATAAATAGTTAAGCATTTCAATAATAATAAAACTGAGTTCAAATCCAATTATCTCAACGCGTTAAGCAATTTACACAATCCAAATCTTAGCAACAAACATTTATAAATCGTATGAAAATTATCATTCCTTTCAAACCATTAAGAATAAATCATATTCCATAAGCATGCATCTCGCATAATACATCATTAAATCATAATGCAGAATTACTCTGCTTTTTTAATTACATCTTTGTACCATTTCAAAAGCTAAGCGTTTACCACACTCTTCTGTTGGATAGCGACTCTGCGAAGTAATCTTAATGCAACAACAATTCACCATCAATTCATCACGCATAATGCATCTTCCAATGCTAGATCACACAGCAAGCAAAGGCATCTCATATCAAATCACACAAAAAGTAAAAGACATCCTATTCCAAATCATTCAGCAAGAATAAGACATCTTATCCTAGATAACACAACAAGGATAAGGCATCCCACACATTAGAACACACAGCAAGTGTGAGGCATCTCCTCGCATAGGGTACCAAAGATTATCTTATCACATCATTCTAGTTCATATCAAATCCAATTCGTTATAAATCATTGGCATATAAGAATTAGAAAGCATAAGATAAATCATGTAACTCAGAGTTTCAATAGAAATACATTTAAGGATCTAAATACATTAGAAATCTTTTTATCTTTGAAAACATTTTTAGGAAGAACCACTCACAATCAATTAGCTTCTTAGCCTAATTCCTTAGCCTATAACTTTCATGCACTTCCTTGCATTTCCTTGTTGGATTCAAGCTCGTGATGAATCTTTGAAAATCTTCAAATTCACTCAATCCTTTCTTTAATAAACACAAGATAAAAGCAGCTTAAAAAATGTTCGAACTCCGCCTAGTTATAAGTCTCTCTGGTGAAACTTCACATGCATGAATGATTACCTCTGCCCGGTAGTGAGAATTACCCAATGTCAGAACACCACATGTCACTGTCACCGTCTTCTTACACGAGGATGCGTCACTACTTCTTGGTGAAGGAAACTCAAATCACATAATAGTTCATCATATAACTTTTCTCATTAAGCTTAGAATGCAAAACACGTTACCTTGCAATCTCTTCAATCACCAACTTCGTCGCATAACAGTTTCATTATATAGGTGCAAAATGCGATCAGGACCTCAAAAATTTACATCAAGAACAAAAACTTAAGTAACAGTACAACTTAGATTATGCTCATTCTCATAAAACACAACAAAACACTTAAATATTACAAAGTTACAAACATGCCAAACACTAGGACAAGGAACTCTTTGCCTATTATTTATATGATATTTTGCAATTGACATAAGATTTTGATTCTAACACTTTACTTTCTAACTTAGGTACTTTAAGTTGTACTTTTTATGGATCAATGTTGGATAACTTTAAGAGATCAAACTTCTAACAAATATTCTAATGATGTTGATAACTTTAATGAAGTTGCAATAAATTATTTAGACGAAGAGGAAAGAACAAGATATCCTTCTTCAAATTGTGTGAACATTAATTGGAGTAAATTAGATATTGTCAGCGCCATTTATATGAATATGGCATGTCCTGACTAATAGATGATGGATATTTCATGGAGATACTGTTGATCGTTCTCTAGTTTTTAGATCTAATTCAAGGATTTTAGGAAAAACCTATTCGAACTCAGG
Organism: Cucumis hystrix; assembly: GCA_025688845.1. Classification (NCBI taxonomy): domain Eukaryota; kingdom Viridiplantae; phylum Streptophyta; class Magnoliopsida; order Cucurbitales; family Cucurbitaceae; genus Cucumis; species Cucumis hystrix. The sequence continues at coordinate 6,076,727 of CM046892.1, read as the reverse complement.
TGAATGTGAAGAAAAGGGCGTAAATCTTAGAGAAAACATTAGACTCGAAGATATTATGGATGATGAGATGGTAGAGATGATTCATGATTTACATGGGCCAATGTTTGAAGAAACTACAATAGAATCAAATGAGCAAGATGAGTCGGATAGAATAAGTGGAATGTTTCCTAAAGTAGAAGAGGAGTTATATTTAGAATGTCTAAAGTTCACTCATTTAACTTTTTAGTGAACCTTATGCACATTAAGGTGCTTAATCGTTGGAGCGATAAGTGATTTCATATGTTGTTTGAATTATTAAATGATGCCTTTACAGATGGTGTGAAGCTACCTGCCTCTTACTATAAGACTAAGAAAAGACTAAGTAACCTAGGAATGAGATATGAATCAATTCATCTATGCAAATTTGGTTGTTCTTTATTTTGGAAAGAATATGCATTACTTGACAATTGTTCAGATTTTGGAGTATAGATACAGGTTGAATGATAGAAAGAGGAATCAAATTTCACATAAGGTGTTGATTAATTTTCCACTAAAGGCAAGATTGCAAAGACTATTTCTTTCAAATGTCTAAAGATATGAGGTGGCACAAAAATAATAGGTGTGAAATGAAGGTATACTTCAACATTCTGCTGAAGCTGAGGGTTGAAAACATTTCGATGATCAATATCCTTGTTTGCTTCAGACGCTCGAAATTTCATATTAGCACTTTCTTTTGATGGTTTTAATCCATTTGGAAACATGAGCACATCATACAACATATGGCTAGTTATGTTCATTTCATACAACTTGCCTCTTGAAAGTGTATGGAATCACCATTCACTTTTATATCTTTGCTCATCTTTGGTCCAAGGTCCCCTGATAAAGAAATTAATGTTTACCTTTAACCACTAATAGATGAGTTAGATGAGTTGTGGGTGAATCACATTCAAACACATGATAGTTTCAATGCTTCTTTCTCAGCTTCGTGTTGCACTATTATGGACAATAAATGATTTTCCAACATATGATGACTTATTTGGTTGGAGGAAAAAAGGTTATAAAGCATGCTTAGTTCGCAATGTCGATACAAGCTCAATGGCACTAAAGAGCAAGATTTGTTAAATGGGACATCGTCAATATCTAACTTTAATACATGCATGGCGTAAAATTAGATAACATGATGAAAAACAAGAAATGCGAGCAACTCCCACTACAAGAAATCAGGGTTCCCCCAACGCAAAAAAGTGCATCAGTATAAGAAGCATCGAGAAATAACATATACGTCAATGTCCTACGGTGTGTGTCGGTAGTTGAATCTTTCCCGACGTTGAATTCATGACGTCAAGAATAGCCAGCCAATCCTTGACGTTGTACACATACACACCAGGAAAAAGAAAATAATTAAATAATATTTCCCTTTTCTCGATGCCATGCATAACCACGTCGGGACTAGTGCGACTATTTTTGACGTTAACATTTAACACATCGAAAAAAATAAAATTATTAAATAACAATTTTTTCCCCAACACCATGCACATATACGTATTTTGGTTGGGGGAAAGGTAAACAATTAAATAATAATTTCATTTTCCCTCGATGCCATGCAAATAACATTAGGAGTAAATGACCTATTCTTGATGCGTTACTAATGGCGTCAGGCATATGAGAATATATTCTCGATGCGTTACTAATGGCATCGGGAATAGAAAGGTTCTTCTGATATTTTGGTTGTGTGTTGGGAGTTCCCCTATAAAAACCCTCTTTCAGTAATGTGATTCACAGAACTGAAAGAGGAGAGAAAATAGAGAGATAAGAGACCTAGAAGCTTGCCACCGGCACCATGCTCGTCATCGCTCACCGTCCCACCACTCGTCATCGTCTGCCGCCACCGCTATCTTCATTCCGATAAGTGTTTTAGTTATTGTTTTGTTTTAGTTATTGTTTAGTTAAAGTATTAGTTTTAGATTTAGATTTTGAATTAGATTTAGGATTTAGATTTTGAAATGTTGTTAGGATTTAATATTGAATTTGAATTTGAGAGGGGGGGTAATGATTTAAAAATTTGACAGTGGGGGTTGTAATGATTTTAAATTTTGAGGGGTGGTTAGAGATTTGTTCTAGCTATCTTGTAGTTATGGTATTCTTTAGTTTAAACTTAGTTTTTTTTTTATTTGTTAGTAGTTTTGTTTGTTGGAAGTGTTAGGTAGCTTGTAAAGATTTAAAATAATTTATGGTTGATTTGTTTTGGCTATCCTGTAGTTATGGTAGCCTCTTTAGTTTAAACTTAGTTTTTAATTTGTTAGTAGTTTTGGGAGTTGGAAGTGTTAGGTAGCTTGTAAAGTATGTTGGAAGATTTAGGTAATTTGTAAAGATTGAAGTTATTTGTGGTTAGTTTGTTCTAGCTACCCTGCAGTTATGGTAGACTCTTTAGTTTAAACTTAGCTTTAGTGAAAGTTGGGAGATTGGGTACTTATGAGGTGTAGCTTATTCATGGAGTAAATTCGAGCATTTGAAAGGAGAAATATAAGACTAATAAAACCTATTTATGTTTTAGGTCTTTAACTATGACAAGGGTTGGATGAACCTTTGGAATAAATTCTCGATTGAGTATAGAAAGGGAATGTCCCAATTTTTAGAGGTTGCAAGTTTCACATTGATAATTACGAACGAACAAGGTGTCCATGCAAGAGATGTATGAACTCAATTTGGGAGTCATTAAAGAGTGTGGAGTGACATTATTAACAATTGAAATACCCCCCTCTTGTACATACTTTGTGTATAATGAAGAGCCAATGAACTTGCATAGAGGTATAGAAAGATTTCATGAAAGAACCAGCAGAAACCATTTTCATAAACAAAATGAAATGTTGGGTATGCTTAATGATTTACAGGCTCGATTGAACTTGAAAAAGAAATAGAGGAAGGTTTGGAGAATGAAATGTCGTTTAATATTGGTGTAGAACAAGAGACAACGAACATATTTCAGGAGTTATTGAATGAAGCATGTAATGAGTTGTACCCGAGTTGTTTAGAATTTTCCTCTTTGAACTTTTTAGTTAAGTTGATTCATATCAAGGTTCTCAACGGTCAGACTAACAAGTCCTCTGACATGTAATTAGAATTGTTAAAAGCAACGCTTTCCAATTGGTACTACTATCCCTAGTTCATTCTACAAAGCTAAACAAAAACTGTGTGACTTTGGCCTAGGATACAAGACTATTCATGCGTGTAAGTACGACTATGTATTGTATTGGAAAGAATTTGGCAGTTTGCAACATTGTCTAACTTGTGGTGAGTCTCGGTACAAGGTTAATGCTAACAAAGGGAAAAAAGTTATGCATAAGGTATTGGGTCATTTTTCGTTGATACTGAGATTACAACGATTATTTGTATCACAAGAAGGCTCATATAACATGAGATGACATAACGATAAACAAGTCGAAATAGAGGATGTGTTAAGCCATCTAGCTGATGCAGAGGGATGAAAGCATTTTGAATGTGAACTTCTCAATTTCGCTTCAGATTCACGAAACGTTCGTTTGGTATTAGCTTCATATGAGTTTATTTTGTTTGAAAATATGAGTACCTCGTATAGTATGTGTCCAATGGTGTTAATTTCTTACAATTTGCCACCTTGAAAATGCATGAAAGAGTCTAACTTCTTCGTGTCATTGCTCATACCTGGTTCAAGATCTCCTTGTAGGAAAATTGATGTTTACCTACAACCGTTGATTGAGGAATTGAAAGAGTTATGAACTTTTGATGTGTATACTTATGATTCTCTTACCGGTCAGTTCTTTCAATTGTATGCAACCTAGTTGTGAACAATTAATGACTTTTCGACGTATATGGTGACTTATCCGGGTGGAGTACAAAAAGGTATCTAGCATGTCTTATATGCATGAGAGATAAATCATCATTCGGGATAAGAGGGAAAATATCTTTCATGGTACATCAATGTTATCTTCCAAAGAACCACATTTGGCGTAGACGTAGGCTACTCCAGTTGTAATGAAAAAAGGTAGAGTGTAGGGCTCCTTCAGTTGTAATGAATGAGTATGATATTTTAGAACAACTAGATTCGTTGGATTTTTCAGTTATGAGTAAACATATCCCACTAAAAGATGAGAAAAGAAAGCGAGCTCTTAGATTTGTGATGCCACATGCAACGTACAGATTGACTAGTAGTGAGTGAGTTGCGTTTTGCAAGTATATGAAATTAGTTAAATTTCCCTATGGATTCGTTTCTAATATTTCACAATGTGTTAATGACAGAGACAGAAAAATATCATATCTTAAAACACACGACTTTCACGTTTTACTACATCGACTTCTCCTTATTGGTGTTCGAACATATCTATCGAAAATGTGTTCATTGATGTTACTGAATTATGTATTTTTTTTTTTACTTGTGCACAAGAACAATAAGAATAAGTGATTTGGATCGATTGCAATAAGATATCATAATCATACTTTATAAATTGGAAAGAATATTCCCACCTGCTTTCTTTAACGTAATGATACACCTTATCGTTCATCTACCATATGAAACCAAAGTTGTTGGTCCAGTCTCTTATAGTTGGATGTATCCCATTGAAAGAAGTCTACACAAGTTAAAACAATTTGTTTGAAACAAAGCACTTCAAGAGGGGTCTATTGTAGAAGCATATGTGATGAATGAATCATGAACTTTTTGTTCGAGATATCTAAGTGGGAATAAAACTCGATTCACTAGAGATGAACAAAATAATGATAGCATTCCTGATGACAAGATAATTGGTGAGTTTGAAGTGTTTGTGTAGAAAGTACGACCATTAGGGGCGTTAAGTTTATGAACTTTTTCACAGAAAGAGAAACGCTTTGCACATTGGTACATCCTCAACAATGTAGATGGAATAGCGGACTACTGCAAGTATGCATTTCCAACTTTATACTTTACTGGTTATTTTAAGTCTTTGTTATTGTAGTCACACAAACTCGCAATTATCTACTTTAGGAAACACTTGAGGTTGATACGTTGTCAAGCTCAAAGCGCTTCAAAATTATATAAAGGAAATCAACAAGCATTTTTTGATAAGTTCAAAGCTTAGGTATATAGCGTACATGAATTTGGGAATTGGTATATCTTATTTAAAAAAATTTATATATTCATTTACATGAATTTCAAGTTCTAGAAATGCGTGAGAGAGAAAATCTTTCTCATGATTTCTTCTCACTTGTGATGGGACTAACATTTGAGGTTCGCTCTTACAGTGGATTTATTATCGACGGGGTACAATTTCACACGATAGAGAGTGATTTCTGACGCACCATATAAAACAGTGGAGTCAAGGTAGTTGGTGAAAATAGTGGCAGTAGGAGTGCCGACAATAATTTCTATGGTGTTTAAAATGAAGTGTTGGACGTTCAATATCCTCTAGGATGATGTGTTTGGCTATTCAAGTATAGATGGTTTGACATTGACAACAACAAAAGTCGTAGGACACAGGTAAAATTACGCTACAAATCAATCAACACGTTGCGTTTTTGGTACGCTAAGGAACCGATCATTCTCGCGAACCAAGCACATCAAGTATTTTACCTCGAGGATCCAAAAAATAAACGTATATGGAATGTGCCCGAAGTGAAATATGTTAAGAATGAACAATCGAATGTATTGAAAATTATTGTTGAACATCATGTAGATGAACACATTGAGGATGACACTCTGTGCAAACCTGACATTGCTCCCACAGTGGTTGAAAGACTGGTTGTGCACCATGTTGTTGATGACTTTATAAACGATGATCATGGACAATTATCACCTCAAATCGGATCAAACAATGATGATTAATGTCGAGAAATTACGTATCCATATATTTTTTTTTTTTTTTTTTTACATTCAGTTTGATATATTATCATTTGTTTAATTAATCTTGGTTTTCATGTCTACAGGTACTATATTATGTCATCATTCCCCATCGGTTTTCAAGAGATAGATGATTTATTTATAGAGTTCAACAACGTTTTAAATAACGATAATGTGGGATCGTCCTCAGTGGGCGCCATTTCAAGTTAGTCCAATTACTTTGATAATAACTACGAACATATAGAGTTGTGTTTTTTATAGTCTTTTGTTTTCTTAGATGGGGTTCAACCCACTCCCATTCCTAGGAGTCGTCAACACTCCCAAAACATGGAGTTGGAGAGATACATCCATAAGAATGGGAAGATTCTGATCACCAACCCCTTAGGAGTGAAGAAGCCAATCTCTCCACATGCTGTTCAGTTCAGCATTACCATTGGTGTATGTGTGAGAGATACATTTCCTGTATGTTGTCTTAAGTAGGCTGATGTTTTGCCATAATACATCGAGGTGGTCAAGGGCACTCTACAGGTAGTTTAGTAATTAATTCACATTTATTTTAGACGTGTATAAGTATAAACCTAGCTAATTAGTATATTTTTTACTTTGTAGCGTTATTTCATGGTTTATTTCACAGAGCAAGCACTTAACAGATTTGTCGAGCATCAAATGCTCACATCTTTCATAGAGTTCATGGGAGACTGCCATAAATATTTTAAAAAGTACAATGACCCTGAACAAGGACGTGCCAACCGATCGCACAAATTGGTGAAACATCTGGAAGATTGGCACTTCATATGCAATCACTACTTAAGTCGAGCATTTCCGGTGATTTACATATTGTAATGTTACTTCACATTAATTACTTCATTTTTTTGTCTGCATGTATAATTTTAAAAAATGTTTGCATGTAAGAGCAATCAAAGACCAACAAGACTGTTAGACAGAAATAGTCTTACAATCATAATAGTGGGTCCAAGTCGATCCTACAACGACAATATGAGCTCATTGAAGAATTAGGTCAACCAGTGGAACGTGTGGAGCTGTTTAGAGAAACACACGCCAATAGGAGTGGCCAATTCATTTCACAAGCGGCCGTGGATGCGCATGTAAGTTGATGGTTTATTTTGTTTTATTTTTCAACTTTTAATTGTGAATTCATAACTTAAAATGTTTGGTACAGAATCAAATGCTGGAACTCCACCCCCAACCCACCCCAGAAGGTTCTCAACCAATCTCCAGGGATGAGATATACGAGACTGTTTTGGGTAGATGACCAGACTACTAAAAAAGTCTTGATTGGGGCCTCAAGCCCAAGTCCTGAAAGAGTGGTAGCAGTTCTTTGTCTTCATATCTGCATAAAATGCACTCTAGAGAGGTTAGCGAACTAAGAGCTAGCCTTGAGTGCTTTCCATTGAAGATTGAAGAACAAAGAAGTGAGCTTGAGGAAGCTAAACGATTAATTAAAGAACAACGAAGAACGTCGGGAGTAAGGCATTCCGATGCAAGGAAGGGACATCGAAAGTCACCTATTGCCAATGTATTCCATTCGTTGGCATTTACAGCGTCGAGAGTAAGGCATTCTCGACGCTTTTTTGTTTGCACGAAGAGAAATCCTTCCTCGACACACTACTGGCGACTTCCTTCCCGATGGCACTATGTATTTTAGTAGATTCTTACCTGGCGCTTTTGGGTATATATGTTGACGCTTGAGGACGTTAGGTGACCTCCAATTTCTTATAGTGTCTCAATATTTTATTTGGACAAGATATTATATACAATTGAATTCTATAAGTTTTCCTATGTTAAGCAAGAATCCTACAAGACGTGATGCTAAATGAAAAAGGACAATTTGTGAGCATAGTTGGACTAAAAGAACCATTTTTTTTTTCAATCTTCCTTATTGGAAAAATCTTAAACTACGTCATAAACTTGACATGATGCATATTGAGAAAAATATTTACGATAACTTTTTGGGTAAGATATTGAACATCAATGAAAAGACTAAAGACACCATTAAAGCTCGTGAAGATCTAGCTAACTTGAAAATAAGAAAGTAACTTCACATATAAACGATTGAAAATAGGCTCGTCAATCGTCATTCTTCCTACATGCTAACTGCTACGGAAAAAGTGAACTTTTGTCCATTCTTGAAGTCTATAAAGTTTTCAGGTGGTTTTACATCCAACATATCTCATTGTGTTAATATAAAAGAAGGGGGGAAATATGGTTTAAAGAGCCATGATTGCCATGTTTTATTACAAAGACTTCTCCCAATTGGCATTCGATCATATCTACCTTGGACATTTCTACAACTATATCTGAGTTGTCAAATTTTTTTTATGCTCTATGTAAAAAAAGCTTTGAATATATAAGAGCTAGACAAAATGCAAGCTGATATAGTACTCATCTTATGTAAGTTGGAAAAGATCTTTCCACCAACTTTTTTAACATGGTGGTATGTTTAGTTGTCCATTTGTCTTGGGAAGCAATAATTTCTGGGCCTGTCGATTATAGCTGAATGTATCCAATTGAAAGGTATATTAATTCTCTGTTGTTTTTACTTTTATGAAGTAGGATTCCAACACGTGTAATTTGGATTATATGTATCAAGAATTTGCGGTATTTGAAATAGTATGTTAAAAACAAAGCTCAACTTGAGGGTTCAATTGCAGAAGCTTATGACATAAATGAATCTTTGAACTTTTGTTCTATGTATTTACATAGAATTGAAACAATGTATAATAGAAGTGATAAAAATAATGATAAGGAGATCAAAAATAGCGGTCTATCAAATTTTTTTGGACATATACGATGGTTAGGTGGTGCCCTATTTTGATAATTAACCCTTAATGAGTTAGAGAAATCACATTGGTATATTCTAAAGAACTATGCTGAAGTAGAACCTTATCTCCATATATATCAATTTGGTAATATTCGTTTTTTTTAATTTTAAATATAACTAGAAATTTAAACTAACTTGCAAAACATAGGGAGCATATAAAAATTCTACAATCAAGGAATTGACATGGTGATTTGCATCAAAGGCAAACACTTAGAATTCCCTACTTGGTTAAAAACATAGGTATATCATTTCTTGTGGTTATACCTTTAAGTCATAGATATTTTTATTTTATCTAAGCATTGTCTTTATGATTAGGCCTAAAGATTCGTGATAAAATGATATCTGATGATTTGTATGCCCTTGCTTCTAATTCAAATGATTGTGCTCGCTCTTATAGCGGATGTATTGCAAATGGGGTTCAATTTCATATAAAAGATCGTGATAGTAATCAAACCACTCAAAATAGTGGATTAATGGTGTCGAATGATGATGAAATTGGACAAATCATTTTCGATGGCAAACTGCATGAAATAATAGAGCAATAATACATTTACATGTGATAACGTGCAATAATGACCGTTATTATAGCCCTTTTATTAAAATAATGAAGTCAAAACACATAAGAAGATGATTAGAACACGTGACTTGTGTTGTAAACACATAAGTGTTTAGAAATACAGCTTGCATAAATGTCATTCATGTTTTATGTGATTATCATGTTCAAACGCACGATAAGTGGGAAAAGAAGAAATGAGCAAATCATACCGTACATCTCTAGCAAAGGCTACGTGATGGGAACAAGTTTGGTGATTAATAACCCCAGACAAAGAACCAAGACATCACGTGAGAAAAGCTTACTAGAAGACAAGGATGGTAATTGGGACGATGTGACCTCATAAATCCAGATGACAGCGCTAACACACTCAGAGGAATAAAAGTTTTCCACTGAAAAGCAACCTATACAAGCACTTCGTCTCCACAAGAGAAGGAGGCCCGAATAGGTCAAAGTGAGCCTGAATAGGCCAAAAAAGGTTTAGATAGACCTTGAGAGAGCCTGAAGGAGCTACTTAGAGAGTGTGTAGCTGTGATAGAGAAGAAGTCTATCTATGTTGATCCTCTAACTTGTAATAGTGATCTATTTTTTCTGCCTTCCATTTGTTGTTTCATTTATATTTTATACTTCATATTGTATATAGGTTCATGACCTACGTTCTTTGTGGTTTTATATAAACATAGTCGTTCAATTCGACATCTCTCGGTCACGATGCATGCCTTACCTAATCGCATGTGCCTGACATCTTGTGTGGCTCTCCCTCTCGGGTAGGGTTTGTCACGCGCCTCCTCGGTCATGCACAGGCTATGCATCCAGCACCAGCCAAAACACGTCATTAACTTCTAATAACTTCAACACGCACGCCCATCTCGCCTAGTAAACCTTGTCACTCGGCCAGCCTCCAACTTGCCCAAAAACTGACTTTTTGCCCAGAAACTTAATCCTACTTTGAAAAATCATAACTAAAAATTCATAATTCATTTGAGGAAACTTTCTTCTATAAAGGTACTTTAAAATATCTTAACTTATTTACCTCAAAATTTCAGCTCCAAATTCTAGGAGATGGATTCTATAGCCTTTTGGAAGTGCACCTTGTTATATTGCTATAAAAATTGGCCTTTCTCCCTTTCTTCCACTCAAACTTAGACTTCATTTGCTCAAATTCGTCCAGAAGCCCTAGTTTAGAAACTAAACTCAATATTTGAACTTTCAAGAGTAATTTTAGCCAAACTCACAAGTAGAATGGGAGAAATGTCCTTCTGAAGTTACCTATTTATATTGAACCTTGCATGAACCTTTATTTACACCACCTACTTGCCAAAATTTAGCTTAAGCATGCTGAAGACACCTGTAAGTACTCACCAACTTCACCTCTTCATCATCTCCCCTAACCAAAACCCCCAAGTGTCCAACATCAAGCCAAACGCCTAGCTAACCTCCAAACATGGCCGCAAACAGTCCTTCTTCCTTACGTGCAAGGCTGCTCGCCCAACACCATGTTGTCTAGCCTTCTCGCTAGCCTCTTAACGCCTAATAACCTCTAAATGACAAGCTTTCTCACTTAGCTAAGCACACACTCAAGTTTGGCCACCTACCTTTGTCCAAATGCCTAAATAACCTCTTTAAAGGTTATATTTCCTTTTTTTTGGCTGCCTACACACCACCCTATAACCTTTAATGCCTTGTCCTTAAATCTTTGACACTTTAGCCAAAATTTTGCTCTTTTTCTCACAACAATGACATACCTTAATGACATTTTTTATTAAATTCCAAATTTTAACTCCTTTCAACTCTTATCCTTCCAAGCTTATCAAGAGACTTAAGTTTTTCTAAGATTCGGGTTTTACATAGAAAGAAATGAAATAGAAGTAATGTCAGATGAAACCATATCCATATGTTTTCCTCGAGTTGAGGATAACCTAGATTCACAAAGATTTAATAGAGAGGATGTTGAACCTTTGATTATTGAAGATGAATAAGATATGCATGCATAAAATAATGAAGAAGCATTAGTTGATGAAGAATAGTTCGATATGGATCATTCTAGAGATAAGTCAATGTACACATTCCTATGTAACTTGAAAAATATGTCCAAGCACTTGGTCCCATTCCTATTAAAAATGAACTTGAAGATAGAAAACTGTTTTGTAAGGACTCCTCCAAATTGAACTCTCAAATAGGAAACGAGGTACGTGCAATAGTATCGCTTGAATGGGAATATTGGTCTGATGTCTCCAAAGCAGCGAAAAGGGAGATAATTGATAGACTTATGGTAAGCTATTTAAGTTTAGTTTTCAACAAATAAAATATTTTTTTAGACTGTAGAAACTAACTTGTTTTATTTCTTGTTAGAATTGCTTCGTTCTAAACTTGGATGAACCCTTGGTACAAGATAGACTATGTAGAAACTAACTTGTTTTATTTCTTGTTAGAATTGCTTCGTTCTAAACTTGGATGAACTCTTGGTACAAGATTATCTTGATCGCAAGATGAGTGTATAGAGATTTCAGGTGTTTACTACACAAGACCTACAAGAAGTATGACTCTCCAACTAAAGCACGTAAACACTGTGAAAAATGAGTGGCACGAGATCAGATTGGACTAGTTTATGTGATCGATGAGAATGAGAAGACTTTAAGAGTAGATCTAAAGCAAATAATAATGCTCACGATCTAAACTTACATTCACTTATAAAGGTGGCATTGCAAGATTTTTACGCCATAAGCAAAAAAAGGTATGTCACTCATTTTTTGTATCATTATTTAAATAATTTTCAATCTTATAATTTTGGTTGTACCATGCAGAAAGAAGAGGGTAAGGAAGTAAATGAGATTGAATTATTCCAGCTGACACATTGCAATTAGAAGAAGGTGTGGGTGAGTGAGACTAAAACAAAAAGCAAAACAGTATGTTTATTATTGTTATTTTTGTTAATCTCTAACATAATAATAATTTTGTGCAAGTATGGTATAGGAAGAAATGATGGCATTAAAAACAACTGCATCACAAGAAGGAAGTGAACCTCTTCTAGAAAAGGTAATATGTGAACGAGTGTTGGGTAAGCGGTCGGGACAAGGTTGGGACCTTAAACCCAAGAATACTATAAATAAAACAATTTGACAAAGCACCAAAGAAACAAATGCAAAAATTGCACATTTGCAAAGTATAGTTGAATTGTAACAAGCTCAATTGAAGCAGTTTTAAGAAGGTTTGCATGTCAAGGAGCTACATCTTAACATTAAACGGAGTTCATCATAATTTAATGAGAGTGAATAGGGAATTTTATAACTCAAGTAGGTTCTATGCTTAAAACTCTAGTTTGATATATAGTGTTGGATTAGGTATATATAAATATTGTACATATGAATTGCTATGATTATCCTACAACTATGGTAGTCATAGATTTGTATGGAATATGAGTATGTTGATCTTTGTTGAATTTGATTTTGAAGAATGTTCTCAGTGTTCATTGTTACCTAATATGAATTTGTGTTCTTGGTTGATGAGTTTGGTTATGTTTTGTTAGAGGTTGGGTGCTTTTATTGACTAGTTCTTGGATGAGTTTGGTTATGTTTTTTTTAGTTTAAACTTTGAAGCATGCCCCACTCCCCACCACTATTTTTTCCTAATTGTGGTTGTCAAACCTTGAATTTGAATTTCAAGGATGTCTTTGGTATTCACGAAGGAATGAAATTTCCATAGTGGAAGCGTATGAGCGTCGTGCAAATGGAATTCAATTTAAAAAACAAACAAAAAAAGAATTCAGAGAAAACAAAAAGTAAACCATAAATATGCTTCTAAGGAGGAAAGGGGAAAAATCTAACCTTTGTAGAATCTCAACAAGAACTTTCCTTGAATCTTTCAAGAACACCACAGAGTCTTCCTCATTATTCTCAAGGTGAAAATCAACAGAGAGTTGTGGGCTTCTGAGATTTGGTTTGGTGAAAGGGAAAACTTTTTTAGAGATTTTTTTTAGAACAGAGAGATCATTAGAGAGCAGAGGTGTATCTTAGCCATAATTATAAAGAGAGATGGATAAAAAGTTATCAAATAACTCCCTCTCTCTCCTCACGTGGGAGTTATTCTATTAATTTAAATAAAATTAAGAGAAATTTTCATAAATATAACAAAACACCAAAATATTTACAGTCTGTGTAACAAAATCAAAAAGCCAATGAAGTCGGCTATTTTTTTTTAATTTTTTAGATTTGCTCTTCCTTTCCATCTTCTTTCTTTTGTGATTTTTCTTTTCCTTTCCATCGTCTTTTTCTCTTCTTCTTCTGTAATTTTTTTTTTCAAACTGTTATTTGGTTCAAGATCGTATACCAAATATAAAAGATCTATTTTTTTTTCAAACTGTTATTTGGTTGTTCAAGATCATGTACCAAAACAAAAGATCTTGAAAAAAAATGTTGTTTAGATTTGGCTCCAAAAATAGTCAAATCTAAACGATTGTGCACTAAAAATCTTTAAAAATTGTTTAGATTTGGCTACCCAAATCTAAACAATTGTGTACCAAAGAATCTTGAAAAAAATCGTTTAGATTTGGCTACCCAAATCGCCAAATCTAAACGATCGTGTACCAAACAATACCAAAATCTAAACAATCGTATACCAAATATATTATACACGTTGTTAACTGAGACATTTTTTGTATTTTTCATTATGGGCCTGTGGGCTTTTTCCGTTTTCGAAATTGTTCTATACTGTGTAAATATTTTGCCGCTTTATTATATTTTTGAAAAAATCCCTAAAATTAATATATATTTAAAACATATTATATAAACTTTATATTATATCATATATAACATAACCAATGGTTTAGATCTCTCATATGACTTATAGTTCTAATATAAATCAAATCCATATTAATTTTAACCTACAGTTTATTTATGAATCTTATTCATATTATTATTATTATTTGAATCATATTCAAATATTAACTTCTTTCATAAAAACTTTATATTATAATATTTCAAATACATTATATTAATTGTATCAAATAGAATTTATTCCCTTTAATCAATTTGAACAATTCAAATTTAAATCAAAATAAATTTGATTCTCATTTATCCTTATTGAGCTAACAATGGGACCTTATGGACCTAGAGATTGAAACTCCAATGCTATGAGATTAATTAATTAAATTCTTTAATTAAACTAATCTTCATTCATTAATTATCAGTCATTCCACTAAAAACTAACAGTTGCACTCTTCTTACTATAGATATATTTTTGTGTCCATTTGATATAACCAATCAACAATGCAATGACCCTTCACAAATTGCTTGTAAGTACAACTAGGCCTTAAAATTAACGTAACACTTTAAGTACCACTGATTCCTCTAATGAACGATAAGTTATAGTCCCACTATAACTAAACTTCTCCTCTCGGGCCAAGAGATGGTGTGGAGCCACATTGTTCAAGCCCTGGAATCATCACTTAAAAGAACAATTTTTTTACTTATTCTATCTATAGAGAAGCAGTGAATTCCTTCTTGTGTAGCTGTGTTCCCAACTCCCCAATCAGATGAATCCTCAAAGTGGTAGGCACATTGAATCGACAGCATAGGCTACTCTCACCCATGCAAATCAAAGGACCGTCTTCATAGGCAGAAGTTCACAACTCACTCAGGATTCAGATCAAGTCACTTATGGTCATCGTGGTGAAATGTAGTCTCAACTAGTAACGGTGTTAATAAGAGAGACTATTCATTTCATGGAGTCTTATACAAACTCTTTGTATAAAATACCCCCGCTCTAATGTCTAGACACAAATGATTAGGATCAAATCATTTGTAGCACTTTAGAACAATTGTAACAACTACAAAACATGTTGTATTCATACTGTCACCAGGATAACGTATTCATCCTTATCTGTCTACTACAAACCATTTAGGTTATCACTTAAACGTGATCTACTTGTATGTCTCCACGTACATGTTAAGGTTACAAAAGATAACCTTGGATGTTAGTTTATTGGTTTTGTGGGTTAATGCAACTAAATGTCAAATAAAACAAAATATTTTATTTTATTTTATTAGATAAACAAAATGCTTGTATAATATAATTACAAACTACAAGACCACGAGATTTAGGGCATCAACCCCAATAGTTCATTGTTCCGCAATATATATAAGTTGGATGATTTTGGTTGATGAGTTTGGTTATGTTTCGTTAGAGGTTGGGTGCTTTTCTTGACTCTTTCTTGGATGAGTTTGGTTATATTTTGTTTGAGTTCAAACTTTGACACATGCCCATCCCTCTTTTTTTTTTTCCTAATTAGGTGGTTGTCCAACCTTGAATTTGAATTTGAAGCATGTTCTCGGTGTTCGTTGTTACACAATATGTGTTGGGTCATCTTGGTTGACGAGTTTTGTTATGTTTCTTTAGAGGTTGGGTGCTTTTCTTGACTAGCTTTTTTAACATATTTCACTTTTTTATTTGTCAGACTTGATATACAAATAGTCTTCTATATGGGATGTATAAAGTTCACTTTGGATGGAAATAGAACTAGTATTGGTTGGTAACTTATAAATTTGTTTGGAAACTTCATTTCTTTCTACCAAGACCTTTTGTAGGAATTTGTGTTAGGCAAACTACTTTTGTAGGATTTGTTATGCAAACTAGTGATACCTAGGTTGTTGGAACTAATTTTTTACATCATTTACTTGATGTAACTTGATAATTATAACTTACGTTGATATTACTCGAACTCTTTTTGTAATTATTGAAGTTTGTTTAATGATAGGAAATTTAAATCTTCATTTTTGTTTAGAAGAGTGTATATTTGAAATCTTATTACAGGTTTACATAGTAAATTGGATATTATTTTTTAATTAATAAAATACTTTTATTAACGTTTTCTCTAACGTCGATATAGAAATCAAAGTTTTTTTAAGTAATATCAAATTTATAGTGGTGCAAAACATTGGTTCTACTAACACATAAATATGTCTCAAAAGTTAATCGTCACAAATTAACATTTAGCAACAATGTTATATGTTGTTAAAAATTATTATTTAGTGACGAACATACGATGTTACTATAAAATTTAAATAGTGACAAACTATATGTTACTAAAAGTTGATATTTAGTAACACATTTATGTCAATAAAACTACATATTTAGCGACACACGTTTAATCCGCTAGTGAAACTTTTAGCTATGAGGCTACTGCAACAAACCTAGCCAAGTAAGGCTTGACGTCGGTAATACTTTTAGCGACGCTTTTGGCACTTACAGCGACGTTGTCTCTACGTTACTAAATACTGAATTTCTTGTCGTTTCTCTTCAACATTTACAAGTTTATTTTAATTATTTATATTTCAAATTTTGTTTTGTTTATTTCTTTATACCTTGAGATAAATTGTAATCATTTTTTTAATGAGGAGTTATGGACATTTTCTTATATTTTGGCTGACTCAAAGATGAACAAATGAATACCTATGTTTGGTAGATAGTGCGACTACGCACACAATACTTAAAAGTAAAAAATATTTTTCTACACTGACAATGCTTGAAATAAATTTCAATATAATATCAGGTTTTTTAAACTTGAT
>CM046892.1:5948289-6055908 GCA_025688845.1 Cucumis hystrix | reverse complement strand
TTTTATGTTTAACTTTTCAGGCAAAGGTAACACGAGGGGCAGACCGACGAGGGACAAGAAGGACTCGTGAATGGCCATAGAAGATTGTCCTTTAAACTGCTTCCGCTGACGATTTTTTTTTTTTTTTTTTATAAACGTTTTGTTGAACTGAATTTACAAATAGTTAAAGTTTTGTAAACAGTACTTTAAAAGTTCATATTTTGAAATAGGGCCCGATTAAATGTTTTCTTCGATTTCATATGGTTTCAATTAAAGTTACTATGTCTTTCGTCAACAAACGGTTTTGTGTCAAATTGACGACTTAGACGGTCAGTCCGAAAAGTCTGGGTCGTCACAGTTGACGAGTTTTGTTATGTTTCTTTAGAGGTTGGGTGCTTTTCTTGACTAGCTTTTTTAACATATTTCACTTTTTTATTTGTCAGACTTGATATACAAATAGTCTTCTATATGGGATGTATAAAGTTCACTTTGGATGGAAATAGAACTAGTATTGGTTGGTAACTTATAAATTTGTTTGGAAACTTCATTTCTTTCTACCAAGACCTTTTGTAGGAATTTGTGTTAGGCAAACTACTTTTGTAGGATTTGTTATGCAAACTAGTGATACCTAGGTTGTTGGAACTAATTTTTTACATCATTTACTTGATGTAACTTGATAATTATAACTTACGTTGATATTACTCGAACTCTTTTTGTAATTATTGAAGTTTGTTTAATGATAGGAAATTTAAATCTTCATTTTTGTTTAGAAGAGTGTATATTTGAAATCTTATTACAGGTTTACATAGTAAATTGGATATTATTTTTTAATTAATAAAATACTTTTATTAACGTTTTCTCTAACGTCGATATAGAAATCAAAGTTTTTTTAAGTAATATCAAATTTATAGTGGTGCAAAACATTGGTTCTACTAACACATAAATATGTCTCAAAAGTTAATCGTCACAAATTAACATTTAGCAACAATGTTATATGTTGTTAAAAATTATTATTTAGTGACGAACATACGATGTTACTATAAAATTTAAATAGTGACAAACTATATGTTACTAAAAGTTGATATTTAGTAACACATTTATGTCAATAAAACTACATATTTAGCGACACACGTTTAATCCGCTAGTGAAACTTTTAGCTATGAGGCTACTGCAACAAACCTAGCCAAGTAAGGCTTGACGTCGGTAATACTTTTAGCGACGCTTTTGGCACTTACAGCGACGTTGTCTCTACGTTACTAAATACTGAATTTCTTGTCGTTTCTCTTCAACATTTACAAGTTTATTTTAATTATTTATATTTCAAATTTTGTTTTGTTTATTTCTTTATACCTTGAGATAAATTGTAATCATTTTTTTAATGAGGAGTTATGGACATTTTCTTATATTTTGGCTGACTCAAAGATGAACAAATGAATACCTATGTTTGGTAGATAGTGCGACTACGCACACAATACTTAAAAGTAAAAAATATTTTTCTACACTGACAATGCTTGAAATAAATTTCAATATAATATCAGGTTTTTTAAACTTGATTGAAGGTTTTGGTAAAACAAACCTTATTTTGCTAAGAGAAACACAATTCACAATTAATAATGTTTTGTTCTCTAGTAAGTAAAAAAGAAACTTATTGAGTTTCAAAGATATACACATCAAAATGGTTATCTTGTTGGAACTAACAATAAAAATAATATAGAATATCTTTATATTACATTTATTGTTTCACATGAAAAACGTATATTGGAAATACTGCTTACCTTTTCTTCTGGATTATATTATACTCATTTACGAGTATTTGAAACATAATGAACCCAAATTTCATTAATTTAGATATGTTAATTATTTGACTTTCGATTAGGTCATCCTGGGTCAATAATGATGAGAAAAGTTAATGAAATTCTCATATATATTCACTAAAGAACCAAAGGATTCTGCAATCTAATGAATTATCATGTGTTTCTTGCTTAAGAAAAATTGGATATTAAGCTATCACCAGACAAAGTGAAAATCGAGTCACTTACATTTTTTGAATGTATTCATGGTGACATATGCAAAGTCATTAATCTACCAAGTGTACAATTTAGACACTTCATGGTTTTAATTGAAAAATAAAAATAGCTTGACTAATCTTCGTAAATATAAAAAAGTACCAAAATATTTATGGCCCTTGTAACAAAATAAAAAAACATAGGAAGCCAGTAAAATATTTCCATAAATTCCAGATTTGCCATTGATATTGTGAACGATTTATCACTTCTCTTTCTTCTTATTTGCAATTTATCACTTCTCTTTCTTCTTATTTGCGATTTATTCATCTTCTTTTTCAGATTTTTTCAGCTCATCTTTCAAATTTTCTTTTTTCTATTTTTATTCATCTTCTTTTTCTTTCTTCCAGTTCCTCTTCCAAAATATCAAGATCGTTTAAATATCACTTTGATATGATCTAAATGATCGACTACCTAGTTAATATAATCGTTCAGCATAATCAACACGATCATTTAGATTTGAAGCCATTTTTCTATCGTTTAAAAAGAACTTTATGAACGTGTGGACATGGTCTAAACGATCGCTTACCTAGTCAACACGATTATTTAGCATAGTCAACACGATCATTTAGATTTGAAGCCCTTTTCCTATCGTTTAAAAAGAACAAACCAAACACGGATATGATTTAAACGATCGCCTACCTAGTCAACACGATCGCTTAGCATGGTCAACACGATCGTTTGGACTTGAAGACCTTTTCCCATTGTCTAAAGAGAACTACATGATAGTGTGGATATGATTTAAACGACCACTTACCATGGTCAACACGATCATTTAGCATGGTTAATACGATCATTTAGATTTGAAGCATTTTTCCATCGTTTAAAAAGAACTACACGATCGTGTAGATATGATCTAAAGAATTGTTTAGCATTGTTAACACGATCGTTTAGATTTGAAGCATTTTTTCCATTGTTAAAAAGAACTACATGTTCGAGTTGATACTACCTACACGATCACATATCATGATTGTTTAGAAGAAGAATTACACGCATGCGTGTGGTCGATTAATCATATGTTGACTGAGGTATTTTTGATATTTTTTATTGTGTGTCTGTGAACTTTTTTTCGTTTTCAAAATTTTTATACACGGTATAAATATTTTGCTGGTTTGTTATATTTTTGAAAAAACCCCTCTTTTTTTCAACATTAGAATATATTAAAAAAATATATAGCATAATTATTTATATTAGTCGAGAAGATAATATTGAAATGTTGGGAGTAAAAAATGTAAAATAAACATAAAAATAAAACAAGTTAAAGAGAGAAGTGTTAGTGAGAGGATGGTTTAAAATATTTAACACACAAACAAAATGGAGAATCTAAAATATTTGACCTTCCAAACAAGATTAGCATTAAAATATTGAAGAGCAACATAGTGTAAGTAGAACCATTCTATATTAAAAAAGAAAGGGCGTCAAACAAGGAACAAATATATTGAATTGCACATAAAAACAATCATTATTAAATAAAACTCTATAAATAAATAAACAAAAAACAGAGGTGTGCGAAAAGAAAAATAAAAAAAGAATGAGTGATGAGTGATGAGTGATGACACATATGATATACCGAACCATGGGGATGGGGCCATCCACTCCACGCCATCCCCAACAAAGGTCAGAAATTTTGGAATCTCAAATTAATTACATTTCTCAAAAAAACATAAAACAAAACAGCTCTTCCCTTCTCATTCGATCTTCCTCTCCCCCGAAGAATTCTTCTACTTCTTCGTTGGATCACAGAGAGAGAATCACGGACTCAGAGAATTCAGGTCTTCCAAACACGTAACCCTCTTGATTTTCAGAGAGAGACAAGAGATCTAGACACTGTATTTCAATCCATGGCTACGCTTCAGACATGGAGGAAGGCCTATGGTGCACTCAAAGATTCTACCAAAGTTGGGCTTGCCCATGTCAATAGCGATTACGCGGTATTCTTGGATTCATTTCTTTTGTTACTGATTTTGTCAATCGTGTTTGATCCGATTTCTGCCTTGTTTTTTTTTGAGGGTGTTATCTTATTTTGCGAGATTCTTGTGTGTGTTTAGGATTTGGATGTGGCAATAGTCAAAGCTACTAACCATGTTGAGTGCCCGCCTAAGGAGAGACACCTCAGAAGTGAGTGATTGTTGTTTGTCAGATCCATTTGTTGCTATGAATAAACAATTTCATTTCGGGTTTTATTTTTTGTTGTTGTTGTTTCAGAAATTTTGATTGCTACTTCTGCAATTAGACCTCGTGCTGATGTTGCTTATTGCATTCATGCTCTTGCTCGTCGCTTGTCCAAGACTCGGAATTGGACGGTACAATTTTTTTCTTAATGTGAAATTTGCTCATTTTTTGGGATCGGGTTCCTTTATGTGTAAGAAATTTCATTGAGTTTCTTTAGATATCCTCAGTTTTACATTGGTTATGTCCCTGTTGTTACTTGTATGTGGTTTTTCTTTTTAATGCCCATATTTATCTGCATTGGATTTTGTTACGTTCATTATCTGCAATTGTGTTTCAAATGTGAATATCTACAAGTGATACTGTGATATGCAAATTTATTTTCCCCATTCTTAATTTGCCATTTGAAAAGGATGTTTCCGTTTCTTTATATTTGGCAGTGCTTCTGGTAGATTTAATTTTCATCTGTAATGGTAAAATATAAAGCCTTTAGGTTCTATCTTATTATTAGTTGATTTTTTTCTTCGAAGTTTTTGTTTCATACTTTTTTTAACCGATTTCATGCATTCACTGATAATAAAGTAGGTCCAAGCATGTTCTCAAAACATATCTGTTTCTCACGGTTATTTTGGCAAGTATGATATCAGATTATCTATGATTGTGAGTTGAATGAATGTGAAAATGTTTTACAGTTTACCTGTTGTATTCAATTTTCCATTGTCTATTACTTCTTTTGACTTAATTTTCCTTTTGCATTCACTGTATAAGTTTCTTCATGTCTTACAGGTGGCTTTGAAAGCATTGATAGTCATACATAGAACCTTGAGGGAGGGCGATCCAACATTCAGGGAAGAACTCTTGAATTTTACACAAAGAGCCCGAATTCTTCAACTATCTAATTTTAAGGATGATTCAAGTCCAATTGGTAAAGTTTTTGAGATCCTCCTCATTTTTTCATTTAAATGATACTCTAATAGTGTGGTCAATAATAATAGATGACTGATGCATAAATTTTTATAATAGCTTGGGATTGCTCTGCCTGGGTACGTACATATGCATTGTTTTTAGAGGAGCGTCTCGAATGTTTCAGGATACTGAAGTATGACATTGAATCTGAACGCCTGCCAAGACCTGCCCAAGGTCAGGAGAAGGTATTGTAAGAATTTTGTTAATTTACCTGTCCTCCTTGCATGTTACATCTTTGAGAGAGTTTAGATTTGTAGTCTGAAAGGTGCATATACCACTTTACTATCGGTAAAAATAATTTGATCGTAGATTTCTTATTTTACATCCTAATTTTGGAATAACCTCTTATTATTGAAAAAGCACAGAAAGGAATAATCCTAAATATTACTCCTTGTTGCCGAACCCTGATAATTTCTTTGCCATAAGGTTTTCTTTTATCTATTGAAGTGGTTAACTCATAAGTCTTGCTCCATTTTATTTTGACAGGGAACACGTTTTTCATCAATTAAATGAAAAAAGTATAAGTTCAAAATACAAGGAGACATAAAAGGACAAAAAAAACAATTTCAAAAGCGGCCACACCAAAACTAGAAGAAACGAACAAGACCAAACAACAAACTAAACAGAAAAGAACAGTACAGATCAAAATTGAAAACTAAATGAATCTAAAGGACTTAAATAACTGCAGCCCAAGACAGCCAATGCTTAGCTTCCCAGAAGGGATTTGACCACGCTTTTGAGGATAACGGCCCGAAGAAGCTCTCCAACCATACAAACTTAGGACTTAAACTCAATAAGAAACAAATGAGCTTGGACAACTGAACCAAACTACAAACTTGAACTAAGCTTCGCGATTTCTTGGACAGCTTCAACCCGAAACAAAGTAAAACTTTAAACCAACACAATCTTTTTTTGAAATGAAAACATAGCTATTCATTGATATAATGAATGAGACTAAAGCTCAAACTACAAAGTACAAAGTAATGAGTCGAAACACAACAAGATTGGAAGGAACAAAAAGGACCAACCCAAAACATCTGAACAAAGAGAACAAGCTAAACCAAAGGAAGAAAAAAGCAAACCAACAACAACTCCTGAGAAGCACTACAAAACAATTCGAGATGAACAAACAAAACCAGAACAAACAAAAACTAGATGTAGCAGTTTGAGAGGCTGTAAATCTTCCAAGATGGGTATGACAGTGCATAGAAGGAATGTCAAAGGCAGCTGATAACTTGCAAACACTTTATCAACTTCAAACGGAGAAACACAGCTTCAATCTCTTGGAAAATGAGACCCCGGATTAGGAGTAGGATTAAAAGCTAGGTGGATGAAATTCTGAGGAGGCATTGAAAAGGTTGGCTATTCGACGGAAGGAAGAAGCTGAGCACGCAATGAGTCGAAACTTGAATAAGCACCAAACTGGTTTGTGTTGCTAACATTGAATGTAATGAAGAATCATCCAAAAACAAGATTGCATTCTGCTACCAATGACTTCAAATGTTCAGGGATACCAAAAGAGCATGATATGATTTCTTCATAGGCCTTGCTGCATTAGATTTAAAATTGGTGAGGGAACTAGTGATTGAAAAGATTTATAAGTCATCCCATAATTTTGGAAGTGTAGGCACAGAATATAAGAAAAGATAAGAGGGGTTGGCGCTTTATTCATGAACCAAATTCTTTTGGAGAAAGGTGGTTATGAGTATTCATGGAAAATTTCCTTCTGAGTGGCATATAGTCAGATTACATGTATCAAGACTTAGAAGGTTTGTGATATTCACGGAAAATTTCCTTTTAAATTGCTGTGATTCAGCTCGACTTAAATAGAGATACCGTAAGAGACATACCATAAGAATTGGCATAATTATTTTTGTTGATAATTTTCTAATTTTAAATAATTTAATAATGGTTTTACTTTTTTTTATCAGTAAAAAAATGGTTGCATCACATTGATCAATTTGGAAAATTAGGAGATAAAATATGTTTGTGTGAATATACTAATCAATTTAATATGGTATTACCAAAAGAGGGTTTCTTTTGTGAGTCCTCTTCTTTGGTACTTGTTGGATCACTCTCTCATTAGTGACTCTATCTTTGATGCTCATTGATAAAACGAAAACTGACAACTTCTTTGAGCTTCCATCTCCCATACATTTCTTTTTCCACCGAACAAAGTAGCCTTCATATGCGCTCCTGAAGAACTTTTGACCAGAGGTGAAGGGATATAAGAAGTTGAAAAGATGTCATCAATTGGATCGCGTTGAAAGGATATAAGAACTTTTTGCGTGACAGATTCTTTATGGTGGGGTTTGGACCACGTTCGTAGGTTCAGCTAAGGTGACCAAACCTTATTGTCGTGTTCTTTCTTAAGAGGCAGCCAAGGATCCAAAGCATATCTTCTGGTCCTGTTTGTTTTCCAGATTGTTATGGATTAACTTTTCTGAGTCTTTCTTCTTCAAGTTGGCTTGGCTAAGAACTTGTAGATCCATGCTTTTGTTTTTGGAAAAAGGGAATGAGCCTCTCCATTAAGCAAATGAATAGACAATACAAAGAGATAAAGTACCCAGCTACTTAAGTACCACATCGATTTGCCACTCTAACCAATCTGGGACAAAAGGCATCCCTTTCCTTACAGAAAACTTCACACTTAATTTTAAGAAATAAGTTTGAGAAAATGTAATCTAAGTTCCATAGTTTACGCAGAAGTAGCCATCTGGATGGAAGAGGCAACTTAAGGAAACATTTTGTAGGCAGAAAGAAGAGAAAGGAAGGGTTGAGGTAGCTTCAGGGAGAGACGGTAGGTTTAGCAATGGAAAATTGATTTAATAAATAGTATTTCAATTTTTTTTTTTTCATTTGTGTATATATATTTTAGTTAGAGTAATGTTCAATTGTAAATTTGTAATGGTCTATATTTATGAATTGGAGCTTTTTTTTCCTTGTTGATATGAGCTGTAGTTTGCTCCACTTGTTGAGGTTTCCTTTTTGTTTCTTTCAATTTCTTAAAGGAATCTTGGTTTTGCCATTACAGAAGTTGTAATTGTTGGCAAGCAACGCATTTAATAAGTTTACATTTATCATGTTAAAACTTCAAAGCTTTCTGATATTTACAGAGGGGGATCATCTCTGGTCATCTGCGTTAGTATGACCTATATTGGATGTTTCTGAACGCTAAAGTGAATGTTTTTCCTGGCATTATCTTTTTCCCCTTTTTTGTTGAGATGTTATTCATTTTTTTCCTGTCAAGATTTATGACATAAGAAGCATGAATGAACAGACGACAGATGTATGATGTGGAATGGTGTGTTCATATCATTGCTTTTCAAAATTATTGACACCAATATAATGCATAGATATGTTTAGTAAAGTAAATTTTTAGAAGTTTGTTATTTTGAATGTATCATTGCTTTTAGAAATGGAGACGAGTCTCTTTATTAAATATATTAATAAAATAAATATATTAATAAAAGAGACTAATGCTCAGAGTACAAGAGAATTATACTAAGAGCGAAAAGAGCGAAAAGAACGATCACAAACAAAAGAACAGACGAATTGAACGACAAACGAAACGCTGAGCAAAACAATAGAAAATTAAGAACAAAGCAAACTTAAATGTATTGGTTTCAAATATTAACTAAAACTTTTCCTAATTTTATGAATTATATGAAGTCAACCTTGGAACATGAACATAAATCTTTGTCTTCTTTCAATATTCACTTCTGTCGAAATTTGAATGTCATAGGCTTCTTAACTACATGCTTTGTCTTTAAGGATAAAATTCGGTATTTTTTTCCACGATACATTAGAGTTTGCAACCTGGACTTTCCTCTCAAACCGAAGTTTCTTCTTTGCATCACTTCCTAATGTTGTTCAGACCTTGTGGATTTATCTGTTTTCTTTTCATTTATTTGTTTGTTGTAGTTTCTAGATGTTTTTTTGTTTTTATTTCTTAGTTCATTGTGTAACAATATTTGTTTTTTCAATCGAAGAGAACAATTGTTCCTATTTTCTATTTTCTTCACTTTCTGTTCTAAATATGTCTTGGACATGTTCACAATCACTGCATGGCCTAATTGCATCTGAGGTTGATATGAAAAGCATACAAACTAAACTTAGAGTGTCTAGTGATTGCCCCCAGTTCATAGATTATTGAAATTCATTAATCATGGATTCTTTCATTGGCAGGGATACAGCAGAACTAGGGAACTGGACAGTGAAGAACTGTTGGAACATTTGCCTGCTTTGCAACAGCTGTTGTATCGTCTTATTGGCTGCAAGGTATCTTTTTGACACCTGTGAACCTTCGACTCTCTGATACTGAAAAAAAATTTCTTTTTTAGAATGTGGATTTATTGCTGTGACGTTCTTTAAGCATGAAAATGACTTGATGTTAAAATTACAGCCAGAAGGAGCAGCTATTGGGAATTATGTTATACAGTACGCCTTGGCACTGGTATGCTGACCTTTTTCTGTTTATATTTGTTATTCGCAGTGCCATGATTCTGCTTTTAATTTTTTAGCATAGAACATTATTAATGTCAATGTTACCATTTTACTCATGTTATTTTGAACTTTAGGTATAAAATTTGGTGGGTGGGGGGGAGGGGGGGAGGAGGGGAGGCGGGAACAAAAAGGATATATTCCCATGCTAAACTTAACTAAAAGAAGACTTTCTTCCCTCTACCAGTCCACTTTATGGTGGATGGGAATTCAAGGTTATAAGAAAGAAACATGCCTTCGGTTTGTTTTCCTATTTACTTGAGAGCCCTTCATGTGGTACCATCTGGAGAAAAGGTTAACTTATTTTAGGTGCTTTTTGTTGAAGTTGTAGTATTTAACTTGATCATGTTTTTTTTAAAAGAAATGACAAATGGGTCACAAAAATATGGACAACCTAAGGATCGGGGATAGATAACACCCCATCCCAACTCTACTACGTCGTTAGAGCTTGCCAATAAGTAGAAATCATCAACAAAATGTAGTTTGAAAATAATCTTTTTGTGAGGTTATCCATCAAGAAGCCACATTTATACATAATTACAAAAGGAGTCAAACTCTGAGGACTTATTTGCGTTCTAGCATTTCTCTCCTTCCCTTCCATAAGTGCCAAAACTCACAACTTCTGGCCACTTTTGCTTTACCCTTCAAATTCAAGGTGCTCAACACTTTCAAAAGCCAGTCATCAATCTTTTTTGGACTATGAGAGGAAATCCCCAATAAACTTGCAATATAGCACCAAACTTTACAATAAATATCAGCCTTTAAACTATTTCATACATTCTCCTAATTCTTAACGAGGCATGAGACTTCCAGGCCTCTTTTTTTTAGCCATACCACCTGTTTTGGACGATTTTCTTCTCAAAAGTCAGATACAGAAGTTTTTCTTTAACGTTAACACCACTTCTTTGTTAATCATGGAACCCTATGGGATGTTGATTTTCTTTTTTTCCTTCATGTTTTGGCTTGGGGGCTTTACAACAAGTGTCAACGGGTTCTCTTTCTCTTGGATCCATCGATTACACCCCATCGATCTTCATGTCTCACACTAGCCTCAAACTTACGTTGTCGCCCTCCTGGAAAAAATCTTGAAAATCTCCTGGACTCCTTTGTTGGCTCAAGAATTAGTTTCGAAAGAATCTTTTGTAGTTCTTCTATCTAGGCCTCCTTCTGAGCCAATGTTCATTTCTACAATTGAGTTGGATGTGGCCTCAACATGACCTGGACCTACACTTTTATTTGTGCTCTACCGTTCCTTATTTTTTGGAACAAGGATATAACCTGATTTTCTTTAGCAAAGGAGACACTCTTTTGTTTTTGATGAAATCTTGGAGAAGCTTTGGAAGACAAAGAATAGAAGTTTGGAA
Source organism: Cucumis hystrix (assembly GCA_025688845.1). Classification (NCBI taxonomy): domain Eukaryota; kingdom Viridiplantae; phylum Streptophyta; class Magnoliopsida; order Cucurbitales; family Cucurbitaceae; genus Cucumis; species Cucumis hystrix. The sequence goes on along the minus strand of CM046892.1, from coordinate 6,044,864 downwards.
AAAATTTTATATAGAAAAGGTGTCAAAAGGTGACTACACCTTTACAGCCAGTGAACTAACAAAATTGATAAAATGGTCTTAAAATGGTCTGTGGTCAGTTATATTAAGACAGCAGTAGGTGATACATCAGTTTTTTCGTTTTGATGCATGGGCTCCTTTTTCCTTGGACTATGTCTTCCTATATGGGCTTTTTGCCTTTTGTATATTGGCTTTTGTCTGTGGCTTGGAGATGTTCTTAGGCTCCCAACTCTTCCACTTTATCAGATGATCCATGTCTGAGGCAGGATAAATTTATGACTGCTGTCATTTTTCAATGATGTGTTTGACTCTTTTTCACCTAAAAGTACTTTTGAAATATGGATCTGTGGACAGTGTGCCCCATCTTCTATTTTTTACTTGTTAACTAGGCTCACGTTAGGATTCAAAGGTGTGGACCTTAGTGAAAAGCATTAACGGCTTCTGCATGGATTCTGGTGACTCTATAATCAACATATTGCATCTTGATGAGTCACAACCTGCACCATACAAACATTCTCTCCATCAATCTGGTTGATTTTCTATGGTGTAGAGCCACAATAATTGTTTCTTATTTGGATTCCCACTTCTACACTACCAATAAGCTGTGAGTTGCTTCCTGCATACTCAAAACCTCCCAAGCAGTCAGCAGACCAATAGCTTTAAAGATCTTATAGTCCCATAAATGCAGCAGAATATTTCAAATTCTAATCCACCCGCCGGAGGAGCAACAACATATCTGCTATGAATGGTGATGTCCCACTTCTCTGCTTTTAATATATGGACCAAAACTCATCCAACCTCTATTTTTAATTGAAAGGTCTGCCAATTCTGTGGAAGGAGATTTGTGGAGGGATTCTGTTAGACCACCAATAATCCATCAGTACAGTAGGAGGAAAAAGAAAATAGAAAATTAGGGGAGAGAGGGAGTTGGTTATTTTGTAAATTAGGGGAGAGAGAGAGTTGGTTATTTTGTAACTGAATAGGAGGGGACCACAGTGTGGGGGAGGTAGTTTATAAAGAAGAAGTGGGAAAGAGAGAGGCCATTGAGTATTTTGTAGTGGAAGGCATTTCTGGAAATTCTTGAAAGAGAGAATTACAGGGTGAGAGTTCTATCTTGTATCTTTTACTATATCAATACATTGATTATATATCTTAAGCACTCTTGTTGGAGGGTAGAGTTCCAACAAATTGGTATCAGAGCACGTTGATCTTGGCAAAAGAAGTAATATGGTACAGACAAGAATGGAGGAGAAGATGGAAGCACACGATCAAGAACTGAGCGGTATTAAAAAGGAACTGTGCAAGTTGCCCGCGATGGAAGAGAAACTATCGACGATTTCGAAAAATATGGAGGGTCTGCAAGCCCAATCGGAGAAAACTCACCAGAGGATGTTGTTCTTCATGGAATCGATGCAAAAGAATGAACAACAACGAGCGGTAAGGCAGCCGAATCGGTGGAACGAGAAAATTCACCGACAAAATCCAAGGAGGGAGAAGGTTCAACGAGCAAAGAAATCCGAAACGAAAATCAGGAAAAGAAAAATAAAAACGATGACGGAAATTCTGATCGACACAAATTTAAAAAAGTTGAGATGCCGGTCTTCGACGGAGATGATCCAGATTCGTGGTTGTTTCGCGCGGACTGATATTTTCTAATACACAGGCTAGCCGATTCCGAGAAGCTCTTGGTAGCGACGGTTAGTTTTGAGGGCCCGGCACTACACTGGTATCGGTCTCAGGAGGAGAGAGATAAGTTTTCCGACTGGTTAAATTTGAAGGAACGATTGTTGATCCGATTTCGTTCGATATGGGAAGGATCACTTTATGGTCGGTTTCTGCGAATACAACAAACTTCAAGTGTAGAGGAATATCGGAATCTTTTCGATAAGTTGGTTGCTCCTTTATCGGATATCCAGGAGAAAATTGTGGAGGAAACCTTTACCCCGGCTGTTACCGTGGATCAAGGTAGAAGTAGAATTTTGTCGACCGGTGGGATTATCACAAACGATGCAGTACGCTCAGATGGTAGAGATGAGGGAGATCTTAAGGAGGGAAGCAAATTTGCCGGGATATACTGGGGCGAAATTCCCAAATTACCCTTACGTCCAGACTAAGCCGAATACTGCAAATAATTATCAAGAAAACAGAGGTAACACTATATTTCCGATAAGAACTATTACATTGAGAGGATCGACGGCCAATGAAAACAAAAAGGAAGGGCCATCTAAGCGTCTATCAGATGCTGAATTTCAATCCAAGAGAGAGAAAGGATTGTGTTTTAAATGTGATGAGAAATACTACTCGGGACATAAATGTAAGGCAAAGGAGATCAGGGAGCTACAAATGTTTGTGGTCAAGGCAGATAATGTAGAAGAAGAAATTATCGAAGAAGACATATATGAGCAAAAGGAGCTGTGTACTATGGAGTTGAACAGAGAAATAGAAGGGGTGGTCGAATTATGTATTAATTCGGTGGTGGGGCTGACTAATCCTGGTACCATGAAAGTTAGAGGAAAAATTCAAGGAAGGGAAGTCATTGTACTGATTGACTGCGGGGCCACGCATAACTTTATTTCAGACAAGCTGGTGTCGATGTTGCAATTAAGCACAAAGGAGACCTCCAATTATGGAGTTATTCTTGGATCGGGAACTGCCATAAAAGGGAAAGGAATATGTGAGAGGGTGGAAGTTGACCTTGACGGTTGGGAAGTGATAGAGAATTTTTTGCCATTGGAGTTAGGAGGGGTGGATGTAATACTTGGGATGCAATGGCTATACTCTCTAGGAGTGACTGAAATGGATTGGAAAAATCTCACCATGACCTTCTTTCATGAAAACAGGAAGGTGATAGTTAAGGGAGATCCCAGCTTAACAAAGACTCAAGTGAGTTTGAAGAGTTTGAAGAAATCTTGGACCGATTCGGACCAAGGTTACTTGGTGGAATGCAGAGCCCTAGAGGCAAGGATTACTAATATGGATCGACAGAAAGAGGAAGTGGCAAACATCAGACAGGAGCGAATTCAATATGTGATAATTCGATTCCAAGATGTGTTCGAGTTTCTGGAAGATTTACCCCCAAGAAGGATATCGAACATCATATACACCTGAAGGGAGGAACAGATCCAATAAACGTTAGACCGTATCGGCATGCGTTTCAACAGAAGGAAGAGATGGAGAAACTGGTGGATGAAATGTTGTCATCTGGAATTATTCGTCCCAGTACAAGCCCCTTTTCGAGTCCGGTGCTGTAAGTGAGGAAAAAGGATGGGAGTTGGAGGTTCTGTGTGGACTACCGGGCGCTCAATAATGTAACAATTCCAGATAAGTTCCCTATCCCTGTCATTGAGGAACTGTTTGATGAGTTAAAGGGAGCAAATCTTTTTTCTAAAATTGATCTTAAAGCTGGTTATCACCAAATTAGGATGTGTAACCAAGATATAGAAAAAACAGCATTTAGAACACATAAAGGACATTATGAATTTCTAGTAATGCCTTTTGGGCTAACGAACGCACCGGAAACGTTTCAGTCCCTAATGAACAATGTTTTCAGATCTTACTTGAGGAAATTTGTCCTTGTCTTCTTTGATGATATCCTGATTTATAGTAGAGGGGTAGAAGAACATTGTCAACATGTGGAATTAGTATTGGAAGTGTTGAGAACTCACAAGCTGTATGCTAACAAAAAGAAGTGCAGTTTCACATATACGAAAGTGGAATACTTAGGCCATGTTTTATCGGGGGAAGGAGTGGAAGTAGATCCGGAGAAGATAAGATCTATCAAGCAATGGCCAATTCCGACGAATGTACGAGAAGTTAGGGGATTCTTGGGGTTGACCGGGTATTATCGTCGATTTGTACAACATTATGGTTCCATTGCAGCACCTTTAACTCAGTTATTGAAGGCGGGATCGTTTAAATGGACCGTTGAAGCTCAGCAGGCTTTCCTAAAATTACAGGACATTATGATGACTCTACCAGTATTAGCCTTGCCCGATTTCAATATACCATTTGAAGTAGAAACAGACGCATCTGGGTATGGAGTGGAAGCAGTGCTGATGCAGAACAAGAGACCTATTGCCTTCTATAGCCACACATTGGCAATGAGGGACCGAGCCAAACCGGTTTATGAGAGGGAGCTGATGGCCGTAGTATTGGCGGTGCAACGTTGGCGGCCATACTTGATCGTAAGGCAGTTCATAGTCAAGACGGACCAGCGTTCCCTTAAATTTTTACTGGAACAAAGGGTGATACAGCCACAATACCAGAAGTGGATTGCGAAATTGCTTGGCTATTCCTTTGAGGTAGTATATAAGCCCGGCTTGGAAAATAAGGCAGCAGATGCATTGTCTCGAGTACCACCTACGGTATTCCTTAATCAGTTAACGGCCCCAACATTGATTGATCTGAAAACTATTAAGGAGGAAGTAGAGAAGGATGAGAAGTTGAAGGAAATAATCATGAAGCTACAGAATGAAGAAGAAATTAAAAATTATTCCTTACAGCAGGGAATACTGAGATATAAAGGAAGGCTGGTGATTGCAAGAACTTCTTCCTTGATCCCTAACATTCTGCATACTTATCATGATTCTGTTATTGGTGGTAATTCGGGGTTCTTGAGGACATATAAAAGATTGACGGGAGAGCTGTTTTGGGATGACATGAAATCAGAAGTGAAGAAATACTGTGAAGAATGTGCCATTTGCCAAAGAAATAAGACATCAGCCCTTACACCTGCGGGGTTACTGGTGCCGTTGGAGATTCCAAGTAGAATTTGGGAAGATATTTCAATGGATTTCATTGAAGGCCTGCCAAAGTCGCGTGGGTATGAAGTTATCTTAGTAGTGGTGGATCGGTTTAGTAAATATGGTCATTTCCTTAGTCTAAAACACCCGTTCGATGCTAAAGTGGTGGCTGAGTTGTTTACTAAGGAAGTGGTAAGACTACATGGTTTCCCCAAATCCATCGTTTCAGATCGTGACAAAATATTTCTGAGTAACTTTGGGAGGGAGCTATTTCGGTTATCGGGTACCAAGTTGAATAGGAGTACCGCTTATCATCCACAAACGGATGGGCAAACAGAGATTGTCAACAAAGCTGTTGAAATTTATTTACGTTGTTTTTGTGGGGAGAGACCGAAAGAGTGGGTGAAGTGGATTCCTTGGGCGGAATATTGGTATAATACTACTTACCAGCGATCCTTAGGTGTGACTCCTTTTCAAGCTGTCTGTGGAAGAACACCACTAGCACTTGTTTATTATGGAGACAGAGAGACTACAAACTCCACGCTGGATGAGCAACTTAAAGAAAGGGATGTAGCTTTGGGAGCTTTGAAGGAGCATTTGCGAATAGCTCAAGAAAAGATGAAGAGTTATGCAAATCTGAAGAGAAGGCATGTAGAATTTGAAGAAGGTGATATGGTTTTCTTAAAATTCGACCCTACCGACAGGTTTCGATGCGGAAAAGAAGGAACGAGAAGTTGTCCCCTAAGTACTTCGGGCCTTACCGTATTCTGAAGAAGATTGGTTCCGTAGCTTATAAACTTGAACTCCCTGCTTCTGCACTAATACATCCAGTGTTCCACATTTCACAGTTGAAGAAAGCCTTTGGGGAATGCAAGGATAAGGTGGAGTGGGTACCGTTTCTGACGGAAAACCATGAATGGATTGCTGTGCCTGAAGAGGTTTGTGGATATCAGAAGAATGGGAAAGGTGTTTGGGAGGTTTTAATAAGCAGGAAGGGGTTGCCAAGCCATGAAGCCACTTGGGAGAACTACGATGATTTTCAGCAATCTTTTCCTGATTTCCACCTTGAGGACAAGGTGAAACTGGACCGGGAATGCAATGTTAGACCACCAATAATCCATCAGTACAGTAGGAGGAAAAAGAAAATAGAAAATTAGGGGAGAGAGGGAGTTGGTTATTTTGTAACTGAATAGGAGGGGACCACAGTGTGGGGGAGGTAGTTTATAAAGAAGAAGTGGGAAAGAGAGAGGCCATTGAGTATTTTGTAGTGGAAGGCATTTCTGGAAATTCTTGAAAGAGAGAATTACAGGGTGAGAGTTCTATCTTGTATCTTTTACTATATCAATACATTGATTATATATCTTAAGCACTCTTGTTGGAGGGTAGAGTTCCAACAGATTCGTCTGGTTGGAAAGGGCCAATGGTCAACGTCAAATATTATACAACTGTTCTTGGAATATCTCCAAAATCTTTTCCCAATTATCATGAAATTCTCTTGGCTAGCACTATCACCTCGTGCCAGTTGATTTTCCTAACTTCCTCCTTTTGCAGAATCTGAAATTTTAATTTATTCCTTCTTGATCCTTTGGCTATGGTTATTGTCGCGTTATGGTTATGTTTGACTGATGGCATCTTAACAACCTCTGCGAAGAGTTCTCGTTTTCAACCCCATCTTCGGCAAAGCCTCCCCTTAGCCAACAAAGTCATTTAGCAAGTTTGAAAACTGTTGCTATCCTTGAAAATCTTTTCCTCGAGGCACAGCCACTTTGGACTCAACAGGTAGATTTGACCACTTTTTGTAACTCAGAGAAACTTTCCCTTTGTTCAAAATCTTTTGAATTCAAATAAATATGTTGTGCAATCCATTTCCCTGAAGAACTTTTGAGTTGACGAAGGTTGAATTAAATCCTCTATCGAGTCTGATAGCCTAAACAATACTGATTCTCCGGCTGAGAGGGCATACTTTTTTTGTAGATGGACTTTAGTAATCTGGATGACTGTACCTATGTAATTTTTGTCAAAGCTACATGAAATAGATTTGTTCTCGATCTCATGGAGCACAAACAATCATTTTAAGGATGGATGGTGCATTGGGCATAATTGGAGATAGGAACTATCATTAGAAGTTTCATATGGTTGGAAGGACAGGGATGGGTCATGATCAAAAGCATTCTTCTGCTACTTATCCGTCATTGACCTTTTGAGCATGGCTCTAGTGTTAGTTAAATCTCTTCATCACATATTGACTTAGCAAACTCTTTTTTTCCAATATTATTTACGGTTTCACAACAAATCCCATTCAAAGTTGCAATGCAAGGAAGTGACAAGCCTTAAAATGTAGAGCCATAACTTGGATGACGTTGGAAACATAAAACAGTAAATGCATAACACTTTTAGCAGGTAGAGCCCATCGATATTTTACATTACACACCTAATCCTCCTTTGGGAAACATCATGTGCTAAATTTTCAGGTTCAAAATATGGATCAAAATGGCAGAATCTTGAATTTATGAAACTTTTCTTATTGTTGAATAATCTTTGAGAGGAGTTGTCGTAGTTAACCATCATAGATTGACCTAGTGGTAAAAATCAAGACATAGTCTCAATAACTAAGAGGTTATGAGTTTAATCCATGGTGGCCACTTACCTAGGAATTAATTTTCTATCAGTTTCCTTGACACCTAAATGTTGTAGGGTCAGGCAGGTCCTGTGAGATTAGTCGAGGTGCGTGTAAACTGGCTTGTATACTCACGGATATAAAAAAAAGTAGTTGTCATTGTTTTGGTTATAGAAGATAGAATCCCACTTGGACATTGAGTTAGTCAAAATTCATTAAATTCTATATTCTCGAATGATGGTCGCTTGCTTCCTAGAAAGGATGTCATTGGGGCCCACGCCTAATAAATTGGAGTAGGCTAGGAAGTGTGTGTCTGAGTAAGTGTTATAAGATTCTAGATCAAACAAGTTACGAGGCAATTGTCTTAAACCGTAATTGGTTGAAATGTTTCAAGTTGGGGGGACACATTAATTATTGCAACAAGTTGAAGTTCATGTGGTTAATTCAGAAGAAAGAAAAGACCGTGAGTAGAGCTAGTCAATAGATCTTTTTACGATGGTGTCTATGGTAGTGTTGCTGAACAGGTTAAAACATGTGTTAGGTCTACAATTTTTTGTAACCTAGTTAATTTTAGTAGAGGAAGAGGTGTTAGATTCAATCATGATAGGCCCTAAGGCACTTGGCTTTATACACACATGGAAAAGAGGAAGAGAGAATTGTAATGAGTAAGAGGCTAGGTTGGAGGATGAGGGACTGACATGTCCTCCCAAAGACCCCAAATCATAGCGCACACCCCAACAAGCCACAAAAACGACCTCTCTAAAGGGCGGACAGAGGAACTCCTCAATCGTTGCACGAATGTTCCTTTAGTCAACAATTCTATCATCGAGATCCGACAGAAAATTGCTCCAAACATCCCTTGCGTACTGGCAATCCCAAAAGAGATGATCCAAGTCTTCCCTCTGCCTTTTGACATAGAATACAACAAAAAGGCCCCTTGAAGTCCTCGATCATCAGGCATCCGGATCAGCCCTCAGCTTCAAACAGTTTTTTGCTCAATCAATCAAGGCTTATTATTCTTATTCTTCTTTGTTTTCAGCCTGCTGCCTATGATATATGATTTTGCTTTGGACAAATTATTTTATCATTTTGTTTTGGCTTTGTATTTGTGGCTTTTTGTTTCATCTTGTATTGTAGCTTTTTGGATGTGATGAGGGCGCTAAAGGGGTGTCAACCTAGTTGAGATGCTCGGGTGCGCCTGCTGATCCTCCCTCCCCTTATTGCTCTTTGTATAACCCTCATGTACATTGAACTTTATCTCTTTATTTATATTAATAATAGCGAGACTCGTATCCTAAAAAAAAAAAACAACAAAAAGGCCCCACCAAGGAGGTCATCCTTCTAACCAACCTATTCAAGGCGTTCACACAACCAAGCAAGAATTGCCAAATAAATTACCTGATTTTGTTAGGTATCTTGATCCTCCATGCCACATTGAACACAAGACTCTACCAAGGGAGGGATCTAACAACAATCTAAAGGAAGAATTACAAGAATAGCCTTCACAAGGATTTGGACTCTAAATAATAATGTCCCTTCTCCCCACTCTAGAATTGCAATCCTAGGATAGAAGAGAGGCAACCTCCTCGTCTCCCTATTGGACAAATGATGATTGAACTCGAAATAAAAAGACAGTTCTCCGACCACACTAAGAGCTTCGAGATCAGCTGATTTTTAAAAGAAGATAATTGGTAAAGATTTGGGAAAATAGTATAAAGAGCTCTGTCCTCCCCCATTGATCCCAAAAAAATGTGTCCTTACCATCACCAACAACACATTGGACAAAATGAGAAAAAGTAGGGTGCTCAAATGAAATATCTTTTCACGAGTTTGGTGTGTGACATTAACCCCTTTCTCCACCCAATCGGTTGGTTGCCATGTTTACTCACAATGATCCCACACCATAGAGATCCGGGCTCATGGGCAAAGCGCTAAAGCCACTTAGCCAACAAAACTCTATTTCAAATCTTAAAATCACCAATCTCCATCTCCCCTGGTTCAAAGGGCGGCTGACCACCTCCCAACTTACCAAATGAGAGGCCTTCCCTTCTTCCACTCCTTTCTCAAAAAAAATCACACATAAATTTCTTGATACTCTCGCAAACCAAACTAGGGACCGGAAAAGGGAGAGATAATAAAACCTTATAGGAATACCACTTAGTGCCAATCTCATTAGAAGTCTTCCAACTTTAGAGAAAAATCCTTCCTTCAACCATGCTAGTCTTTTTCGGATTTTCTCAAAAATAGGGTCCCAAAATGTCACAGACCTTGGGTTACCTCCCAGAGGAAGCCCAAGATAAGGAGAAGGAAAAGAACCCACCTTGCAACCAAATGCCTCCACCCATCTCCTAAGCCTTATATTGATCATAGTTAATCCCCAAAATTTGACATTTACTCCTATTGAGTTTAAGATCAAACATCGCTTCCACGAACCCCACTATATGATTAAGAATCAGAAAATATACCTCATCTCTTAAGCAAAATAACATTGTATCATTAGCAAATTGGAGATGCATTAAGGCCATCTTATCTCCTCATCTGCTTCCACCCTAAAAGCCTCAATAATGTTACCCTCCACTCCCTTTAAAATGATTCTGCTTAGAACATCCACGACGACTAAGAACTGGAAGGGAGATAGAGGGTCTCCTTGCCTTAGACCTCTAGAAGCTTGGATCAACCCCTTAGAGGTTCCATTGATCATAATAGAGTACTTCACATTTCTAACACTGCCCCACATTCACATCCTCCACTTATACCCAAAACCCTTCTAAATCTAATACCTTATCCAAAATTCTCAATCAACATGATCATAAGCCTTTTCAAAGTCGAGCTTAAGCACAACACCCTCCTTCTTCCTCAACCGATAGATGGCTTCATTGGCTATAAGAGCGTGATCCAAGATTTGCCTCCTAGCAAGAAAAACTTCTTGCGCCTTAGGTATGGAGGGGGCACCACTTTCTTAACTGATTAGCAAGGACCTTGGCTAAGATCTTATGTTATTTTGTTGTTGTATGTATGCATCTGACGCTATGTGAGAATTGAGGAGGAGTTTGTAAGACTCCTAGTTAGGAAAATATTATGATAATTACTATGATTAGTAGTAAGTGATGTAGCCTAAATAACCTCAAGGAGAAATCCTCCAAGAACCAAGATTGTGAATCTTTTATGAGTATTGAAAGTAAAGACAAAGGACACAGAAATTTACGTCGAAACCTTAGTACAGGGAGAAAAACCACGATGTTGAAGATCTTATTATTTTCTAATAATACGTAAAGGTACAAAGGGGGAAATTTATATGCAACACGAGCCTAATTAAAAGAAAAAAAAATAGGGCAAAGTAAATCTTAACTATCCATGGGCTTTCATCATTTCTAAGCCCATTATTTCTAACAATGAGAATGAATAATGTGCTTCATACAAGAGGAGATGACTCCTATTTATGGAGTTTTATTACAAGTGGGGGTAAAAAGGAAATTAACCTAGAATACTACCTAATTATCCAATTAACCCTTAGTCTTCTTACATCATTCTACCCCTCCAAACAGAATACTCGTCCTAAGTTTTAAAAAGAGTAAATTTATGAAGCAAAAAAAAAAAAAGAATGAAATAAACTTGTTCAACGGAGTATGACCAGACCAACCTCCTACGTTTTGAACAAAAATATTATGATCAAAGAGGTAAAATCAAGACAAAAAATCACATATGGCCACTAAAAAATGAACCTCTCCATCGACTGTAACCCTGAAAAAGATGTTTCCTTCAATTTCACTCGAAACCGTATTCGAAGAATCAATCTCAAAAGAATTAGCTTCCCAAGAGTATCCTTCAAGAATCACATTTTCTTTATCATTCGCTTCAAGTTCTTCAACGGTTTGATGATTCATTTCCACTGCAACCAATGTGTCATTGTTGTTTGATTTTTGCTCGATGTTCGATACTTCTTTTTTTATCTTCTTCGTTGGATTTTTCTTCACCAGTGACCATTTCCAAATCAACATTTTCAAATTCTTGTTCTTCAATTTTATCTTCAAAATTTTATAATTGAAAATTTTCCAATTGTGATTCCTTTGTTTTTTCTGCCATATATGAAACAAATCCGTTCTTGAACTCTTGCAAATGAATTGATAATTGATCTATATGTTGAGTCATTTCCCTTAATGAACGTTGAATTTCTTTTGTTGTTTTCTTTATTTCCTCCAATGCTGTGGGATCAAAGTAATCATTTTGTTGGATTCTTGAATGTGTTGCAATCCATTGATTTTCAAGAATCCAACATATATGTAAGACTCATCCACTTATTTTCTTGAATTATCCTTTCTTGTCGTGTTTCGTAACCAAAAGAGTAATTTTGAGTCTTGAATGATCTTGGATGGAAGATTTTGGCAAAACGTTCCTTAAAAGCCCAGATTTTTTAAGATCAAGTACCCAATTTGCTTGAGGAAAATAGTGCGCATTCTCTTTCATTAGCTTATTCTAGCAGCCCCAAGCTGTTTTTAGAGGCCAATCCAGATTGATTAGAAGTTAGCTGCATTTAAATTCAAGCCCTAGCCCATTCTTCTAAGTCAATTTATGATCATTCTCGTTCTACCCAGTTTAAGTATTGTGAGTTCTCTTTGTCCAACTTCAAGGTAAAATTTCTGATGGGCTCTCTGAGCAAAACCCCTCTCAATCAATCCAACAAGAAGGGTGAGCCTTTCTTCGATTCCCTTTCCCGCGTTAATAGTGAGGAATTTGAGCATTTGGATAGGTCAACCGAGCTTGAAAGTCAGAAACATTTTGAGCCTCTAGAAACAGATCTCAATGCCCGGTTTCAATGCGAGGAAGAGCCAAGATCTGTCATGCCTTCTGCTACTCGTTCTTGTCCTTAGTCTAGTGAAATACCAGATCATTTAAAATCAATAGTTGCTGATTGTGAAATTATTCTAATTTGATTCTTCAGTCGTTTAATGTATTCCTCCTCAATGTTGGACCAACGTTGTTCTTTCTTGGACTTCCCTTCATGTGGGTGGCAAATAAATCCTTCACGTCAATGCTGGAATAGTGGAAGACTTTTTCGAGCTTCCTTTAGAATCTGGAATAATATGGCAATACAGATTCGAGGTAGCCGGTTGGATCTTCTTGCAAGTTTTTAGTTTCGAAGTAGTTCATTATAAGAGAATTTTTCATTATGCTTTGTATTTAGATTTCTACGGTTATGGGTTTTTTTAGCTTGATCTCTTCTATTTGGAATTTGTTCTTTAGGTTTTGTTGTAGCTATAGATTCTCTTGCTTTTAGTATAATACTCTTGCACTTTGAGTTTAAGGTTCTTTTATTAATAATAATTTAAGAGGCTTGTCTCCATAAAATAATCCATTTTTTATGATTCTTTAATTCATCCAACTCTCAATCTTTACGTTGATTTCTTGAAAAATGAGTTTGATTGGATCGTTCGGCCATTTCTTGAAATTTTCACCTTCTTATTTCGTCCCAAATTGCCTTAGAAACATCATTGGAGTCACTAGAATCACTAGAATCAAATTTCCAATTTGGATAATGATAGATTCTTTGCGAAAATTGAGCATGACCAAAATTAGAATGTTAAAATTCTTCTTCCAAATCACTTGAATCAGATTCCCGCATTTTTTATGGAAGTAAAATTAATTTTCTTGTCTATACCAACTTCTGGTGTTTTTCTTAGACATCTTCTTTGATCGATAGTAGTCCATTCTTGCAAAATCTTTAGTGTCTTCTTTCTTTTTTGGAATTTTAAGGGTTCCCCCTAATTAGATGTGTGTTGTTTGGCAACGAGCACAACACTCAAAGCTCCCTTTCGTGATCGACATCAACAAGAGTTTCTCGATCTTCCACCGGCGGCAGTCAACATTGGCTAGACGATTCCTCTAATACCAAATTAATGCAGCCTAAGTAACCTCAAGGAGAAATCCTCCACGAACCTTTTATTAGAACGAATAATGTGTTTCATACAAGAGGAAAAGACTCATATTCATCGAAATCTATTACAAGTGGGGGCAACAAGGGATTTAACCTAGAATATTGTCTAATTACCCAATTACCCAATTAACCCTTAGTCTTCTTACATCAGTACAGTAAGGAGTATTCTAGTAATTAGATATTAAGTTCGTTAGATCTTTTGCATTATAAATAGTAGGAGGGAGTATGGCTAGAGGAGTGAAGAATTTTGTGGGGATTTTTTTGGGAAAGGGAGAGAGTAGCCCTCTTGAAAGACTGTTATATTGCAGTTTCTTCATTGACATTGCAATATAAACTTATCTTTTAGTGTTTTTTTGTTTAGGAGTTATACTAACAGAGTTCTAGATCTCTTTTTTATATTGTATATGCCTTTTGACAAAGATCAAATGTATTATCTGTTCTCATATTTTTTCTGTTTTCAAAGGATATTTTTCAGTTAGTAAAGCTTTCCAGTCTTGCTAATACCGTGACATGCGATTTTCAGGTATTGAAAGAGAGCTTTAAAATCTATTGTGCTATTAATGATGGAATTATAAATCTCGTTGACAAGGTGAGTATTAAGCATCTTACCTAAGCAAGACTTTCAGACGCAGTTAGCGAATTGGCGTGAATAAATTTATTGTCTTGCAGTTTTTTGAGATGCCAAGACATGAGGCGATCAAAGCCCTTGATATCTATAAAAGAGCTGGCCAACAGGTACTTTGAACTCATTTTTGTTTCCAAAAATGATGGTTATCTTTCACAATGATTTCTTGTTGTCTATTAACTTTTCTTGCCTCCATATGTTTCTCAACCTTAGTTATATTAGCTGAGGTACACCAATAGGTAGTTCAGGTTTATTTGTTTTGCCTTTACCTTGCTGCAGGCAGGAAGCCTATCAGATTTCTATGATATTTGCAAAGGGTTAGAACTTGCTCGGAATTTCCAGTTTCCTGTTTTAAGAGAGGTAATGTTGGTAATTCATAATATAATATATGTCTCTTGTGGATTAAAGCTAATGTATGAACTTATACTTTTCCTACTTCATCCCTTGTTATCCATTTCCAGCCTCCACAGTCATTTCTTAATACGATGGAAGAGTATATTAGGGAGGCACCACGAATGGTTACGGTACCGAATGAGCCACTGGTTAGTATATTCTTCGTAACTTTTCATACCAAAAATTGCGCTGTACATCGGAGGATATTATTTTTGTATTTCAGGGATTTTCTGTTTGACAATGTGCTCAACATGAGGCTTTTTGTAATTACTCCTTAGCTTCTATTAACCTCGATTGGAAGTTGTTATTTTAATCCTTCCTTTGGGCAGGGGATGCTTATCTTCCATCCCTTGAGTTCTGATGAGACTTTCGCCATCTTAATTCTCGTGAATTTTTTTTTTATATTTTCTCATCTTGAACAGCTGCAACTTACCTACAAGCCAGAAGAATCTCTTTCCGAGGATCAAAACTTACCCACTGATGAGCCGGAGGCTTCTCCTTCAAATGATCTTTCTATTACTCCTGTTGAAACAGCTCCAACACCACCACCTCCAGCACCAGCTCCTGCTCCGGAAAGCCATTTAGAGACTGGAGATTTACTGGTATATATAATACTAATTTGATAACACCTCTCATCATCATCCTTAAAATCACGACAAATAATCATAATTTTTTGCCTGGTCGATTTTTCAGGGATTGAGCCTTGCTACCACGGAAGTATCTGCAATTGAGGAGAGAAATGCTTTGGCTTTAGCTATAGTTCCCTCTGGTGGTAAATTCCAAAGTCTTTCTTCCTTGGGTGGGTTGATTGAGAAATTTTCTTAACCACTCGTGTTAATGATATCGAACCTCATACCAGATATAGAAGCACCCACTTTTCATTCCAATGGTGCACAGGCTAACGATTTCGATCCTACGGGTTGGGAGCTAGCCTTGGTTACCACTCCAAGTACTAACCTGTCATCAGCTAATGAGAGACAACTGGTAGGCCTTTAATGCTATTGTGAATGTGGAACTCGTTCTCCAGTCTTCATCTTTTACTTGAGAACAAATCTTAAATGAAACTGACGTAGTTAGTGCCTTAAATTCTGGTTAAGAGCATTAGGAATGTTATTGTTGGCATATTCTTCAATCTAATTGATAAATTCTCACTTCTGATGAACCAGGCTGGTGGACTGGACACACTCACTCTCGATAGTTTATACGATGAAGGTGCGTATAGAGCTTCTCTACAGCCCATGTATGGTAAACCCGCACCAAATCCATTTGAGGTGCAAGACCCATTTGCATATTCAAATGCCATCGCTCCACCTCCTTCGGTTCAAATGGCACCATTAGCTCAGCAGCAGGCCAATCCTTTTGGTCCTTTTCAACCTACCTTCCCACAGCAGCAACAGCCCTTCACGATGGACCCAACAAATCCTTTTGGTGATGCAGGTTTTGGAGTTTTCTCTGCTCCTAACCACCATACCGTACCACCGCCTGCAAGCAACCCATTTGGAAGCACGGGCCTCCTGTAGACCACTCGTGGTACCATCTTCGACGTGTAATTTAGTCAACAGATTTGATTTCATTGAACTTGGCGGGATGTTAAGGATTGGTTTTTGTTGGACGAGCTGCAAAGAACGGTTGGTTTGGGGCGTGCGACTTTTGTTTTGGTTGAAACTTCCATTGAGAGTGAATAGTGAAAGGTGTAATAAGTAGTAAATGAAATTCACGATGATTTCAAGTTAGCTTCGAAATACTTGGAACACTCATCCTATTCTGCTGATTTCGAGTGCATTTTCTCATAGAATTCGGCTATATAATTTTTATGCATACGTATATAATTCATCATGCCTTCCATTGTAATGAATTTGTCTCTTTTGTACATTTTGTTGAATATTTCATATTTGCTACAATCCTTATTCATGAACAACAAATGAAAAATAGCAATCAATCATGATGTCAGCGACGATAGTAGGAAAGATCGAACAGGAATTCAAGCTTACCCTGACATGCTGCTGGCAAGATCTAATGAAAGGAGTCTTCTCATGATTTACATTTAGAATGGAGGTCTTTTCTTTTGTATTGGATGTGAAAACCTTGATTGTATCTCCATTTTAGTACGCATTTTGCCAAATTTTGATGGATGAACAATCACAGCCTCAAACTAAGGGTTATCATCAATTACTTGCCGTATTGGATTAGCCTAATTTATCATTTATGGCACTCCAAACTATACTTCTTTTCTATCTTTGTTTCTTAGTTTTTAGGCAAACCCTCTGCCTTACCATATCAGATTTGAACCAACTTTTCCAAATTTAAATTCTAGGTGGACTTTTTATTATTTGATATGACAACTCTGAATTTTAGAAATGTTATTTCACGTGGAACAGTTTTCTACAATAAGCAGAAGTTAATCGACAAAACTTGTTGGTTTTCCACATCACATTGACAAAAGAAAAAAAAACAACACTTTTTTATTTCTCAAGTTTGTTGGGTTGAAAGCTTGCAGGATCGAAAATGAAATCTTGAAGCATAAGAACTGTGGGAAAGAGAGTTGAGATAAAAACTATGGAGATAGATTGAGTTTAATGTTACAAATCGAATCCAAAACCTCTAATTCAAACATGAGCTTTCGAGTATATTACATTGTCGGTACACTGTATTATGAGCTTTCCAAAAGTATCTCTGTCCCTCCCTAAAAAAAGTAAAAGATAGCTATTGAGTTATTGGCTATGTTATAAAAATTGAACTTTCAAAAGTTTAAAAATCTCTTTTTTTCTTTGAAAAAATTAAAAATACCATTACCATTAATTTTGGATGAAAGTGATTAATGTTTTGTTAAAAAATAAAAAAACCTTTTGAACAAAATATTCTTAAACTTAAAAGAAATTTTTTTAAATTACCCATAGTGTTGATATGAAAACATAAACCGTTAACAGGTCGATGCAATAATTCCTACCTTTTCTAGATCTCGTTACCTTTCGTCTTTCATTTCCTCTATCTCCCTTACTTCAATCTATGACTAACATTTTTCTATTTTCCCTTTACTTTCCTTTCTCTTTTAACTTTTTGACCTTTGTTTATTTCATGAAAAAATTGGCTCCTTCACTTAAATTATCGAAAAGAAAGACGGAGACGTAGGACTTATGCATTTGAACCAAATTGTACATTAGTTGTTGGCGTGTTAATAGCCAAATATGCCATTTTTGTATTTTCGTACTTTCTATCATTTTGGTATGTTTTAAAGGGAAATTGTTATTTTTGGACTTTTGTAAGATTTATGCTTTAAATTGAAGTTTTGATTTAATGTGAGAGAATTCGTATAAGAACAAAACAAATGAGGATATCTATATGAAGAAAAATCGATGATATCTTTATAATTTGTTGTAAAATTGATTTTTTGAACTCAATGAAACTCTATTATTAGTAAGAGTATTTTGATTTTTTTTGTTTGTATGACTTAGAGTTTGTACAATTTTTGAAAGTTCAATATGAGTATTAAATGTTTTTCTTTGTACACTAACTTAAAAATGTTTGAAATTTTTTAAAAATTTAAGAGTATTTTTACACAAAGCACTATGATATTTTATATAATCTAGCTTGGGATGGTGAGTTGAGCTGATGTGTATGTAAAGCTTACATGTTTGCATTTGGGGTATATTATTTTTTATTTGTTTGACATATTTTTTTGCATAACCTTTTTCCTTTGGTTTGTTTTATGCATATTAGTTTGTTGATTTATTATTAAGTTTGTGTTTATGATAGAAAGTTTAAAAAATTCAAGTAACATATGCAATAAATTGTAGTTGCTGGGTCATTACATAAATAAAATAAATATAAAAAAAAAAAACAAAAGTATCACACCAAATAGATTGAAGGCATGTGAAGTTGGAATTGGAATGAATCACATTTTCGTAATGAGTGAATACAAGAATATGATTGAAAAATGAGGATGTTTGGTGGTAGTGGGAAATGAGATTAAGACATTTTTCATACTTCCAATCTCTTTTTTCATTATTATTATTATCACTTTTGCAGGGAGTTGGAGCTAATGTGAGAATAAAAATAATTAATATTATTATTCCGATTGTTTTTAAATATAACAAAAATATTTATAAATGCAATGTAATTTTATTTTATATTATTTTATTGATCGACTGGCGTAGACCTACATAAATATGGTGACTATTTATTTAGATCTATCACTAATAGAATGTAAACTAGTGTGTGTTTAAAACCAAAGAAATCATACATATTATAATTACTAAGATGTTTTTTATTTCATATTTTAAAAAAATTAAAATTCATTACAAAATAATATGATTTTTTTTTTAAAAAAAGTTTTCAATTACAATCTCTAGTTAAGCTAAGCTTATATTATTAATATAACTTTTAGTTAAAATAATAATAATAACAACAACAATAATAATCAATTATGTAACGGTTAATTTACATATATAGAACAAATCCAAAAAATATTTACGGTGTAACATAAAATAAAATTTCATAGAGCCACTATTGTATTTTCATAAATTCCAGATTTGTCCTTATTGGTTTTGAATTTTGCATTGAATGTTTGCACATCTTCTTCATATTCTCACTTCTTCTTGTTCACGATTTCTTCATCTTATCTTCCAGAATTTTTTCCTTCTTTGCCATCTCTCATCTTTGGCGTCATTTCCTTATTCTTTTTTTCATTGTAATGCATTATGTTCTTCTTCTTCTTCTTCTTTTTTTTTTTTGCTACACGATCATATACCATGATCTAAACAATCGGTCATCTATCCTAGATAGACAGAGATAGATCAATATCTATCCCAAATAAATAAGTGGTAGATCTTAACGATCGTGTATCAATATCTAAACGATCTTGGTATAAGATCGTGTACCAAGATCATTTAGATTTGATACAAGATTGTGTACCAAAATTGTTTAGATTTGGTACACGATCATTTTATTTAGATTTAGTACAAGATTGTGTATCAAGATTGTTTAGATTTGGTATAAGATCATGTACCAAGATCGTTTTACCAAGATTTAAACGACTGTGTACCAATATTTGAACGATCATGTATCAAGCTTTTCACGAGCATGTATGATCGATTAATCATGAGGTATTTTTGTTATTTCACGTTGTGGGCTTTTGGGCTTTTTTGGTTTTCAAAATTGTTTTATATGGTGTAAATATTTTTTCATTTTATTCTATTTTTGAAAAAAACTCATGTAATTTTGTTTATTTATATGATAATAAAATGTGGAAATATTGTCTTAAATCACAAAACTATTGAATGGTAATCCTGAACATCATGTAATATTCCACTATAACTAGCTGCAAGAAGAATATCATCTACATATAATACAAGGATTTAAAACTCGTATCTCACAACCCTCATGTAGATATACATCGATCAATGGTCATTTCTACAAACCCATGTGACAATATGGTATCATTGAACTTCAAGTACCATTTTTGGAAAGCTTGGTTTTAGTCTATAGATTGATTTCTTCAACCTTACATATACCATATTTCTTTCACTCGTGGTTTCAAAAACCTTGAGGTTGATCTATATATACTTCTTCCAATCTCTATTGAGAAAGATTGCTTTAACATCCACTGGTGAAGCTCAAGATCAAAATGAGCCACCAAAACCATTACAGTCCTTAAAGAGTCATTTCTAGAAACAAAAGAGAAAGTCTACTTGTAGCCAATGCACCATCTTTTTTAGTGTAACTTTTGGCAACAAGTCTGACTTGTACCTCTTGACATTTCCCTTTTAGAGCTTCACTTTGTCTTAAAGACCCATTTACAATAAACTTTTTTAGCAACCTTTGACAATTTCATCATTTTTAAAACGTTGTTGTCAACCATAGATTTCAAGTTTTCCTTCATGATCATTAACTACTTATCAGAGTTTTTAATTGCTCATGGCTTGATCAAAAGAGATCGGGTTATTATCAATGCTCAAGTGTACGAACTATATACTCGTTTGAAATAACTGGTTTTTTCTCGTAAACCTCCTTAGTTGTATTTCTTCTTGGGTTACACTTGCTCATTAATTAACTTTAGGAATTTCCTCCTCTTCTTGAACAATGGCATCCATAATGGGTTTGGAACTGTAACGCCCTTAGAAAAAAAAAAAAAGATTTTATTATTAATTATTAAATATTATTATTTTTTTTATTATTATTATTATTATTATTATTATTATTATTATTATTATTAATAAAACAAAAAAAGGAAAAAGGGGCAGCCCCCCCTCTCTCCTTCCCCGCGCGACAGCCCCCCCCCCTCTCCTCCATTTTTTTTTCTTCTTTTCTTCTTCTCCTTCTCCCAGCCCTAGCCGCCGCCGCCGACCACCACAGCCGTTCTTCCCCTGGCCGCGCCGTTGAAGATGAACGCCGGCCATCACAGCCGCTTCGTTCGCCAGACGAAAAGCCCACCTCTTCCTCTCTTCCCCTTCGTCCGTGCCGGGCCTCTGTTCGCGAAGCCTCACCGCACGCAGCCGTGACTCGTCCGCTCAGATCCGCCTTCTCCTTCCGTCCGAGCGGCCAAGTCCATCCGCCCAGCCGCCCAGCCGCACCACCCCTCCATTCGCAGCCGTCCGCCGCCGTCTGGTACCGTCCGCAAGGCTGCCGATGCGCGCATCTCAAGAATCGGACGCGAATCCGAGCCGATCTGCCTCCATTCTGCAAGAGGCCAGCCGCCGTGCGTCTCCTTCCAGTCGCGGATTGGAAGCCGACCCATGCCCAAATCGATTCACAAGGTCATTTGCCCAAATCTTGTGTGCCGCTGCCGCTACGTCGTTGAAATTTCGTTGGGTAAGGATGAAATTGATGGATTTAGGAGTCTTAACTAAAATCTCGATTAGTTGATGTTGTTTAATTGGGTGTTTGGATGTTTGTTCTTGAAGGCGATATAGGAGATTTGAAGAATTGGGACTTGAGTTTTGCCGTAAGCTTCGTTGGAGTCGTCTCTCCACTTCTTGGGTAAGTTGCGGAGTTTACGTATGGGTGAATTGAATGGATGAAGCTATTTAGAAGGATGTTAATTTTACATTTGATTATGTTTAGGAATTTATTCGTTTGAAATTGCTCGATTGAAGAACTTGCATAAAAGTGAGGTAAGGGATTTTCTACTGGACTCAATAACAAGAATTAAGATGTATTGGCTATATGGACTGAATGTTATATCTAGACTGAGTAGGGATGACGTTTATGATGTTTGTTTGGGTGTGGACTGAAAGTTTAACGTATATTGTGCTTGACTGAATGAAACTTATATATGTATGTATGTATGGATTGACGTGGACTTGTTATCTAGCGTATGTTGTGACTGCTGGGTTATTTATGTTGATGACTGATGTAGTGATATGTTTGATTGTCCTTGGGTGAAATTTGGATAATATGGTCGTTCGAGGTTAAATGGAGAGCTTATGTGATAAGGAAATTTGACTGTATTGAGCATGACTGTTAAGATGTTTAGAAGGGACTGAGGGGATAAATTATTAGTTTCCTAGTGGATAGTTACCCTGCGGGTGTCCTTCGGGATTATCCCCTTTATGTGCATCCTTCGGGAGCACTAGACAGATATGTGCATCCTTCGGGAGCACTAGACTGACATGTGCATCCTTCGGGAGCACTAGACTGATATGTGCATCCTACGGGATCACAAGACTGTGACTGTACAGGGTACACCATAGGATGGTAATAATTTATTTTTCCCCGAACGGGACCAGTAGTGGGTCCCTTACTGAGTATATTAATACTCATCCTTTTTATGTTTAACTTTTCAGACAAAGGTAACACGAGGGGCAGACCGACGAGGGACAAGAAGGACTCGTGAATTGCCATAGGGGACTGTCTTTAAACTGCTTTCGCTGACGGTTTGAAAAAGTTTTGATTTAACTAAGTCTACAAATAGTTAAATTTTTGTAAACAGCCTTTGAAATTTTGTATTTTGGAAATAGGGCCCGATTAAATTTTCCTTCGTTTTCTTACGGTTTCAACTGAATCTTTCTATGTCTTTTGTCAACAAACGGTTTTGTGTCAAATTGACGACTTAGACGGTCAGTCCGAAAAGTCTGGGTCGTCACAGGAACATTCTTTGTTTTTCCATATATATGCCTTGTGGTTGTGCATAATAATAGAAATAACAACTTGAGATGAATCACTTGATGAATTTTTTGTTCCATCAATGACTCATATCTCTACATCAGGTGCTCCCAAACTCTCACTTCTGTCATTTTCAATGAAGCAAGTACTCCCAAACTCTACAATTTTCATACTATGATTAGAACAATAGAATCTATACCCTTTTGACCTTTCCATATGTCAATGAAATAAACACTAATAGTCTTGGAATCTATTTTTTTTTCATGTGGATTATATATCCTCATTTCAGCTTGGAAACCCCAAACGTGAAGATATGTTAAACTAGGCTTGCTAGATGTCCACAGTTCATAAGGTGTCTTAGAAAATACTTTACTAGGTACCCTATTCAATATGTATATAGTTGTCCTCAATGCATACATCCAAAATGAAAAGGTATTGTCACACCCCCACCACTAGAAATTTGGATTTTAATGAGGCAAAATTTGTGACCTAGGTAACTTAGTCTTAATCTTGAGTGTATTATGAACTCCTGTTCGCGAGAGATTGTCCTTTGATTTGTACGGGTGAGAGTGGCCAGATCGCCGACTCAATAAGCTTATCATTTTGGAAACAAGATCGAGTGGAAAGTTGGGAACATAATTACACAAGATGGAATTCACTCATTCCCTACTTTAGGGTGAGTTGATATAAGTGTTCCCTTAAATAGTGTCTCCAGGACTTGAACAAATGGCTATTACCCTCTCTATGGCACGAAAGGGATTTCTGTTTATTGGTAGGTCCATAATCAAGTTGTTCATTAGAGGAGCACTGGTATTTAAGGATTAGAGTTAACCTAGGGGTAAAACGGTAATTTGACCCAACTGTTGTTATGAACACTCGTGAAGGACTAACTTACTGTTATTGGTCTATATCCGTGGACAAAGAAATATATCTACAGTAAGAAGAGTTCAGCTGTGAGTCTCTAGTGGAGTGTACATACAGTTAACGAATATTGATTAATGTGGTTAATGAGTTTAACCAATTGATCTTAGATTATTGTAGCTTTTGATCTGTAGGTCTATTAGGTCAATTTCCTAGCTCATAAAAGGGTAATGAGATTTATTTATATTAGTTGTAATTTGAAATGTTCAAAATTACTTTAAAAATTAGTTTAATGTATAGTGATACATTATAATATAAAGTTTATCAAACTTTATTATATAACTTTAATTTTGAATATAATTCAAAATTAATTTATGAGAGATAAAATATTTGAATGAGTTCAAATATTAATTTAATGTGAATTGGATTCATATTAAAATATATTGGTTATGAGAGAAACTTATATTTGAATATGATTCAAATTTAATTTAATTTAAATATAAAATATTTAATTTAGCTATTAATTAATTGAAGAATTAATTAAAGTTTAGTTTTATTTTATTTAATTAAATTTTATTAAATTAAATTAATATAAATCTATAAGATATTGGAGAGCTATTCATTAAATAAGATTTGAACGAAATATTAATTAAATATGATTTAATTAATTAGCATATTTGAAATTTCTATTAATTTAATATTTTTAAATTAATAAAATCCCACGATTCTCTCCTACTCCCTTTCCTACTCCAAGAAGGAAAGAAAGTTATAAATATCTAGGAGAAAACAGTTTTCTTGCAAAAAAAAAAAAAAAGTTTTTCTCTAAACTTTTTTCCATCCCAATTGGTTCCTACAAACCAATTTCATCACAGAGGATAGGAAGATCTCCGAAGGGTGGTGTCCCAATTTGCATATTTACTTTATAGATTCAGAGACATAAATAAGTAAAATTTTTTTTCTCTAATCTATAATGAGAAAGCATGCTTAGTCTTTAAGTCTTAATAAGAAAACTAATTTCTATATTATTTTGTCAATGTACTGGTATTTTTGAATTCCCAAATTAAATTGAGTAATGCTTTTGTAAAATCTCCCGCTGCCATAGGGCTTTTATCCCTTCAACCCTATCTTGTGATACAATACTTACAGGACGAAGAACCTAGGCATCAGTAATACCCTATCTTGTAGATAGCTAGAAGATGGAAATACTAGGCGTCCATAGAGGCCCTCATCTCAAACCTAGTCACAAATGGTGGAAAAACTAAGTATCTATTGAATACCCCTCACCAAAGAAACTCTGTGCACATATGACTATAATACCTCTGTAGGGTTGCTATACGTATCTCATAATAAGCTCAGTATAGACTTAAAACATACAAATTATAGGCTTATAGAAATCGCATTCATTATTCTTCAATCATGCTTAAAAACTTTGCATATGGAAATCACTTTATTTGTAAAACGTACTTCACAATAATTTTTACCTTTCAATATCAGTAGCTTACTAGAAGAATTTTCTAAACCTATGCTTTAAAATCATACTGATTTCCTCAAACTCAAACATTGAACATTTACCTTGGAAAGCATGTTTATAAAACAATGAACTTCAATAACTTAGAAACTATTTAAAAACATTTTAAAGGTCACTCACAGTACTCGATTAGCCTCCCTGCCTATAGATTTGTCCAATACTTTCTTATCCTGAAAATTGTGAATTTAAACCTAAGTTAACCTTCAAGAATAAAAAATTATCCAAATAAATTCCAAAATTTCCAAAAACACCAAAATTTTTCAAAGTTGGGTGTCATGGACTGCTGGCAGCATGGCCTGGGCAGTAGGTATGCACATTTGCGTGCAGACCATAAGGAGGTATGGCTGTGTGCTTGTCATGCGCACCTGGCCTTATCACGTGCTAGGGCACCACACGTCTCACCTCACATGGCCGTACGCCACGCGCATGCCCTCTTATCGCCTTGCTATGCCTTTGGCCATTCGCATGACACTTCAATGCCCAAAATAACCTCTTTCGCTTACCTTGCGAAATCAACAAATCCTTTCACCTTGATGCTCGGCTAGACTCAACAACAACCCAGAACACTGAAATTTTTTCAAAAAACTACTACCAACTTAAAAAATTCACAACTTTTAAAAAAGAACTCAAAATGCAATACTTCCTTCTTCAAACTTGCTTATAAATGAGTTAACTATCTTACCGCAAAATCTCAGCTTCAAATTCGAAGAACTGAATTATGTTGTTCTCTGAAACTCAACCTTGTTAAGAATCCTTCAAAAACTGACCTTCAAGTATTTTTTTATCTTCAAACTCAACCTTTCCTTAATCATTTTTGTTCGGAAGCCTCACACTAAAAAATAAATTCACTAATGAAGCTTCTCCAACTTAAATCACTCAATTTGCACGAGAGAATTGAGAGAAATTTAATTCTGAAGTGAGCTTATTTATAGAGTTGTCTAGAAAGTGGAATTTGCCACCTCCTGCTTGCATGAAACCACCTTTTGCATGTTGAAGACACCTGGAAACCACTTCACTGGCTGCCCAAAATTCCTAGAAGCACTCTTAAACGCCTAAGCTTCAATTGATCTCCTCGCTAAGTGCATGGTCTTTTCGCCAAGCTAACCATTAAACACTTTGGCTGCATAGTTTGTTTTTGCCTAATCTTACTTGCTCGCATAGCCTTTTTTCGGATAACACAAACTAACCTCACGGCTCCTTCAAACACTAAGTCAAAACGCCAAGACACCTCTAGCAAGCCTCCTCGCCTAACACTAAACGCCTTGGACATTCTTTTAGAGGTTCTCGCCTAGCCTTAAGCCAAATGCGTAGCAACCTTACGCCAACAACTTCTCTTCTCGCCTAGGCCATGAGCAAAACGCCCAAGTCCTCACCAAAACGTTTACTTCCTTATAAAATAACCTCTCAACACCTAGTCAACTTTTCAAACAACAAGCTTCTCTTCTTCCTCTTTTGACCGCCAAATAAAAGCTTAACAGTTAGCCAAATTTCATTTCTTTTTCCCACCTAACAAAGAATAACAAACACTCATCTTCTCATAACACTTAACACTTAGAACTTTTAGGAAGTTTCTAGAACTAGGATTTACAAGTATACTACTATCATTATTCAACATACCTTTCACCACTTTCATCAATGAATTCATACCTTCGAAGGTGATGAAACACCTTTCACTGCCCCAAAATATAACAAAATAGTTTGAGTACGAATTAAACTATTATATATAAAAAAGATGTAAATTATTTTAAGTATGAAACTATTTAAAAATATAACCAAAAAAAAAGGAAAATTATATAAAATTAAATGAATTTTATTATATTTTGTAAATAGTTTTAATACTCTGCTTATGTTGTTAAATTTGTTAGAAGTAAACATAATTTTTAAGAACAAGAAACAAAATAGTTAAAAAAAAAATAAGTACGAAATAATTATTAAAGGTAAAATTTTGAAACATATGCATTCTTTAAAACTTAGCCCTAAAAACTTCCAATCTCATTCAGATCCAAAAGTGAGCAATTAAAAAAATATTGTACGAAAATGGATATGACTGAAATTAAATAATCCTTTTTCTTTTCTCTCTCTTGAGGAAAAGAAAGAAATATTATTTCTTGAAAATAGATGAATAAGTAATTAAATTACACAAAAGTTGGCCCGTCTATTTTTATTCCATTTTGGGCATTTAATGGTGGCGTAAACACAAAGTTCCACCCCACTTTAATACTCATTTTTCTTTTATTCATCTTATTTATTATTATTCATTACACCAATATATTTGAATTAAAATTAATTTTCATACAATGAGAAGTGCCTCAAAAATATAAAATAAAATATATCAACGCCTTCAATAATAATAATTAAAAACAAACTAACTTTCGCTCACAAATTTGTAAGCCTCATTATTATTATTATTTATGTTATTATCACTCAACTCAAACAATTTTAACCAATATATAAGTTAATGTTATATGTATGCATAATTAGTAGCCTATGGAAAGTTGGTTGTATGTACTAGAAAAATAGCTCAAATGCATACAAAGCACAATAAATTAAAGCACAATAAATTAAATATTCATACGATATTAAGTCACACATACTTCGACGCTTAACTTAGTCTTAGGTTTATGAGTAACTTGACATATAATTGAGGATTTTAGGTGTACTACGACCTTTGATTGATGGCTTTCATCATATAAAAGACAATAATGTACTATAGTTGACGCCTAAGTTCATAATTTCTCCTTTTAATTTGCAAAACTTAATAAGTTAATACTTGTTGGACGATTATGCTACCACCAATTGTATGTTGTATCCAATGCAAAGTGCATCACCAATTTTATTCCTCAATGGTCTTTTTATGGATAGCCCATTACGAATTGAGACAGTTTGCCTTCTATGGGTCCTTTGAGGCCTCCATGGGTTCAGCAAAAGGTTGTCCAATGTCTTCCACGTGACTCTTTTAAGTCCTCTATGAGTCCTGTAAAGGTCTTGTCCATGTGACTCTTTTAAGTCTTTTCATCGGCATTATTGGGTATTGTAAAGATCTTCCATGTGACTTTTAGGTTCTTTATAAGAATTATTGAGCTCACTCTAAACTCCCTTATGGGTACTCTAAACTTTTTTCGTAAGAATTTCTTACCTCTCTTGACTTTTGAGTCTTAACCTATATCTTGATAAGTATACCCATAAACAAATACTATCAAATCACTATGTAGTTTAAATTAAAGGGATAAGTATCTTTTTCGATTATTAGATTTTGAGATTAGCTTCAAAATGTTACAAAAAGTTATAATTTGAGTTTGATTTCAATTTAGTTCATAGATTTGAAAAAGTTATATCTTTAGTATTGAGGTTTGAATTTTGTATCAATCTCATCTATAGGTTTCAAGATATACATGTTTAACCTCAATTTTTCACTAAATAATAACTTTTATTCTTTATGGTTAATGTCTATTAGTTAATTCTAAAAAATTGTATTTAATCAAGTTTCACTATTTTCTCAATCACTAGTAAAAAACTAATTTTAAAATTTCATTTTCTAATTATTTTAATTTAAATTAATTAGTAGACAATAAAATAGAGGCTGAATGTTGAAACTTAAAGATCATGATCAAATTAATTAAAACAAAACTTAAAACATAAGGATATAAGTGCAATATTTTGAAAAAGCTAGGTAACTTCAAACTCCAAATTTTAAAAACTAAAAGGTAATATTTTGAAATTTAGAAGGTAATATTTTGAAATTTAGAGGCTAATAAAAATTAAAAATAAAATTTATATAGCTAAAATAATTTTTTGCCAAAATCAAATTAACTAAATGTATGAGTGTGGAGAACAATTAATATTGTACAGCCAACTTATTATTTGACCTTCACAACATCTACTTTATGCTAAATATGTCTTTGTCCAATGTAGGACTCTTTCAAAGAAACTATGTCTTTTAAACAATGGAAGATTTAATTATATGTTTAAAATCATTTTTGCCCATTTCAGTATTAAGGAGATTACTAATTATTTGAAATTAGGTACTTTTGATAGCATAAAAACTTATAACATTTAATAGATGTAAAACAAAATATTAAAGTGATTATATGAGAATCACTGTCAATAAATCAAGATATGTACTTTAAAAAGTTTTCCCTTTACTAAATTCCTCTAAAAACAGATGATCAATTTTCACTAAATTAATCAGTATTTCTAAAATTAGGAGCCCAAATATTTACATTTAATAATTATTATTTTTATTTATTTTTCACAATTTCTAACCCAATCTTGAGAAACAATAAATTCAACCTTCAAAGCTTAGTTTGAACTTGAATTTTTAGACAAATTATCCAAAAACAAGTTTTGAAAATTTTCTTTTAGTTTTTTTTAGAACTTAATTAGTATAGATAACAAAAACAAATAAATTCACAAATGAAATTAGTATTTATAATTTCTTTTTTTTAAAAAAAAAACTAAATAGTTATATGTAACCAAATCTTAGTTAAATAAAATATTGAAACTCAAGTTTTTTTAAATGGAAAGAGAAAAAAAAAGTTAGGGTTATAGGATTAGGTTGGACACAATAAAGAAAGGTTTGAAAAGAAAAAGGAAAACTTTTGTAAGAGAAAAAGAAAAAAAAAAAAAAAAAGTGGAGCCATTCCAATTGAATAGTACCTTAAAACTTGACTTTTCTCTAAACGTAGCAACAAACTTTTATGTCTTTGACTTGTTATTTTTCTCCATCAAATGAAAAGAAAACTTTTCTCATTCAATGTTCTCACCTAAACAAACCTGCCTTTGCTTTATCTCCACCCTTCACTATTACTTCTCTCTATCTCATATTTCAATACACAAAATTATACGCGTCTATCTTTTTATATATAATTATATGGTTTCACATTGATGTTACAATTTCCTGACATTGACTTTTAATTTGTTCTCAACAATAGTTTAGTTCAATTGATATTAATATACACTGTGGATCAAGAGCCTCGTGGTTCAAATTTTCTCTCTCCAATTTATACTAAATTTTTTAATTAATTATATAAACAAAAATGTAGACAATGTTGCTGAAATGATTGATGTTGCTTTCAATCTTAAAATCATAAGTCTAATTTCCTTCATACCACATGTTGTCGGTTGTCTATCTACTCTACCTACGTATATGTAATATGCATATACATAAACAATGTTTTTTAGAAGATATACGTAGAGAATGTGTTGACAAACATACATATCTATTAAGACATAGATATGAGTCATAAACATTAAATTGACTAAACTAATTTTTTGGGATTCGCAAATACATTTCAATGTTAAAATTATATTCAATAATAAAATTGATTTTAATATTTTTTTAAAATAAGTTCCGAGTTCAAAATTTACTAAAAAGTTAATTATAAATATGAAATAGTTTAAATTCAATGTTTTAAGGGTTTTTTTTTAAAGAATAATAATGAAAAAAGAAAATTCACAATTCACAATTTGTATTTTGGTTTCAACCTTTCAACCATTCTTGGTTTGTGACATTTTGTAAGCAAGCTTACAAGATGCACTTCCCTAACTGGTTTCAAAACTGGTGGATGTATTTTGGACTTTCCGAGGAAATCTTCCCCGTTGAAGTTCAACGTTCATACCACCTATTCCAACAAAATATCTATTCGTCACCCCTTTCCAAGACGTTTAGATTTGCTTTGTATTTCCAAATACCGTGGATCTTCTGTGAGCTTGAACTGGATGTTGAGCGGTCCTCCGTTGGCACCACTCAGGGTTTCCTTTGTCTTTTCAAAATACCTTGAGGGAACAAGGTCTCCCTTCTGAATCCTGGGGTGGAAGGATGGTGTTCTAAGTTCTTTTCTGGTAAGTAGTTCTGTTGCTGCTGCGGTGGTCGCGGCGGTGGCCGTTGCCGGCCGAGAGGAGGTTGCATTGCATATGCTTCTTCCTGTTCCAAAACGCATTTGGAAGGCTTGAACAAACATCTCTTTCAAGCTTCTGTTGGAAGCTTCGGATTTGATCGCTTGCCACCTGGCAAAGATCTGCTTGGAGATAAGATTCTTGACGTCATTCTAGAAGATATGCCTATACGATCGATATGAGAGAGTCAATAGTCCAAGCCAATCAGAAGACAGCCGGGTGACGTCTCTCCTGGAAACAGAAGATGAAGACGAAGCAGCTTCTCAATCTTCGGTCAGCGATGAGATCGATACCTTCGATCCTTACGAAGGTTACGACATCAATGACCCAAATTTGGTTGAGGGTCGGATGCACTGCTATTTATAATGCAAATCAATAATTGCACCGTGGGGTCCAATTATTAATTCCATTATTGTCTACACAGTGTAACCAACAATAATTACATTAAACTATTCAGAATGGCCGACAGGACAGGACCCCTGTTTGGCGTTTTCTGAAAGTCTTTGCTTGAAATAATTAAAAAGATGAGATTGGTGGGACAGGACCCCCACTTGTTCTTATCGAAAACAGTAAAGCAATAATTACAGCGGAAAGCAGTAAAGGAAAGCGGTAACATAGATTGGATATGTCTGCTACTTCTTGAATTTTTCTTCTGAAAACTTGTTGGAGAAGATAATGACGTCACCCGGCTGTCTTCTGATTGGCTTGGACTGTTGACTCTCTCATATCGATTGTATAGGCATCCATCATACTCTACGGTCAGACCCGGCTCAACAGGTGGACTTACTTCGGCTACCACGCCTTGCTGCCACAGAGCGTCCATCCGGAAAACACAACTTCTGCCCGGTGAGATATAAGAGTCTTCTCTTGCACAGAGTCAGTCCACTCTCGCTTAACGCGCCGCCTGAGGTCGGTGATTCCTCATCAGAAGTATGCCATCTCCGGCATGGATTCTTCTCTTTCAAATGTTCTTCAGAATAACCCAGAAATTTAGCAGACTGTTAAAGCGACGATAAGATCAGAATACAATGATCTTATCAAAATAAATGCAAGAAAATTAAACAAATTAATTTACATAAATTTACAATAATTAAAACTAAAAATTAAAAACGCTTGAATAAAATTTAATAATTGAGAATTTGGACTAATATGGTTGCGTGTCCAAATTTGGGTCATTGATGTCGTAACCTTCGTAAGGATCGAAGGTATCGATCTCATCGTTGACCGAAGATTGAGAAGCTGCTTCGTCTTCATCTTCTGTTTCCAGGAGATGTCCGGCAACTGTGTTGACGACGGAGTCGAACTCGGCTTGGGAACCTGCTCCGGCTAATGAAGACATAACCGCATTCTTCGCAAGGAGGAAACTCTCATCTTCTTGCCTTGTCATGTCTTGAAGATGAATATTGGCCTTGAACCAATCCTTCAACTTGTTGACTTCCAGGTGTGAAAAATTGAACTTTTCCACCACTTGATCCTAAGGGATTTGCTTAGGGCTTTGAAGCTACCTGAGGGTCCTAGCTGGAAATTCCAGCAGAAGATCCACGGTATTTGGAAATACAAAGCAAATCTAAACGTCTTGGAAAGGGGTGACGAATAGATACTTTGTTGGAATAGGTGGTATGAACGTTGAACTTCAACGGGGAAGATTTCCTCGGAAAGTCCAAAATACATCCACCAGTTTTGAAACCAGTTAGGGAAGTGCATCTTGTAAGCTTGCTTACAAAATGTCACAAACCAAGAATGGTTGAAAGGTTGAAGCCAAAATACAAAATACCATGCCTTGGTATAGTCACGATAATTGTAAGATGTTGGTTTGAAAGGATGGGAGAATTTCTTACCGACGAACATTCCCTGTTTCCAGGAAGAGGGAGTGAGGACTCGGAAGATTCTCAGCTTGGAGTAAATGATCTTGGAGGGATCATTTCTGTCTGGAACATGAGTAATTTCAGCAGATTTGGAATCGACTAAAATGTACTCATAGAAAGTCCGGGACTTGGACAGATCCTCTGGCAGGAAGTGGAAGCCATGAGGAAATATTTGATTACAGACTTCTTGGACAGAAGGTCCATCGAATTCTGTTTCAATGGTTAAGTCCACCATTGTAGTCTTGGTGAAATAACCCTGAATTGGAGGTCTAGGTTGGAAAACCCTAGGCCTGACAACTTGAGAAAACGAGGAAGGATTCCTCGGAATTGGAGATCTTGAGGAAGAAGCGGCTGGAGAAGCAGCACGCTTGTTTGGAGTTGAAACACCAGTAGGGCGTAACAACGTGGTTGAAGGAAAATGGGGAAGACCAGAAGGGTCTGTTTGAATGGTCAAAGTCCTTGGAGAGGAACCTTGACGTCGCCTGGATACTTGCTCGAACTGCAAGTCCATGGCATAGTTGTCTGCACTCATCGGAGCTGGTGCAGATGATTGACCTAAGGGTTGATTTCCCTTAGAAGGAGGAGTAGTTCCTGAGGAGGAAGCTACTGATTGAAGAGAATAGTTTTGGGAACTATTCTGTTGCTGCTGCTGCGGTGGTCGCGGCGGTGGCCGTTGCCGGCCGAGAGGAGGCTGCATCGGGAGATTGGAGGAGAGGATTCAGGGTTGAAGGGGCTTTCGTCAAGAGATGTTCTCTTGAGAGATAATCAGCTAATGAATTCTCACTGCCTTTTATAGGCACCATTTTGAAATCGAAACACGACAAGATCGCTTGCCACCTGGCAAAGATCTGCTTGGAGATAAGATTTTTGACGTCATTCTCGAAGATATACTTTGACGCCTTTGAATCAGTCCTGATGACGAACTCCTTGTTGATAAGATCGCCTTGGAACTTCTGGACGTTAAGTACTATTGCTAGTACTTCCTTCTTGACGGTGGAATAGTTCTTCTGTGCACTATTCCAGACTCCAGAATGGTAACGGACAACAGAGGTGTTGCCGTTAAGATCCTGTTTGAGAATGCCGCCGTAACCGATATCGGAGGCATCGGTATCAATGATGAGATTGGCCTGTTCATCCACCAAGGATAAGCATGGGATGCTTTTGGCCAATGACTTGATTGATCGGACTGCTCGAGTATGCTCGTCTGTCCATGGCTTTGGAGACTTCTTCAGTCTGTCGTAAAGTGGCAGACAGATTGAACGGAGATTGCGGATGAAATCACCGATGTAATTGACACACCCCAAAAAACGCTGTAGCTGCGTTTTGTCTTGTAGTACATCTGGGAATTTGTCCACGAATTCCAGAGACCATTGAATGGGCTTGATGATTCCTTGGTTGATGTCGTAGCCAAGAAATCTGATCCTTATTTGAAACAACTTGATCTTTGGTTGGGATACCACAAGACCATTGGACTTGATGACATTGAGAAACACTTGCAGATGCTTGAAGTGTTGATCAACTGAGCTGGAGAATACCAAGACATCGTCAATGTAGACGATCGTGAACTCTTGATATTGGTTGAAGATCTCGTTCATGATCCTTTGGAATTCGGATGGTGCATTCTTCAGTCCGAAGGGCATGACATTCCATTCGTACTGACCAAATGGAACATTGAAGGCCGTCTTGTAACGGTCAGATGGATGAATCTGAATTTGCCAAAATCCAGATTTCATGTCGAACTTTGAGAAGACCTTTACTAAAATAATCCGCTTCAGCAAGTCTTGGCGGTTAGGGATTGGGTACCTAATCCACTTGAGGGCCTTGTTGAGAGGCTTGTAGTTGATGACAAGCCTTGGAACTCCACGTTCTTGTTCGGCCTGCTTGTTGACGTAAAAGGCCGCGCAAGACCACGGGCTTTTGGATGGGCTGATGAGGCCTTTGTTGAGGAGATCTGCTATTTCTTCGGAGCAGACTTTGACTAAATCCCTGTTCATTTGAATGGGCCGAGCCTTGGTAGGGATTTGGGCTTCTTTGAAGTCGTCAACATATGGTAGGGTCACCATATGCTTCTTCCTGTTCCAAAACGCATTTGGAAGGCTTGAACAAACATCCCTTTCAAGCTTCTGTTGGAAGCTTCAGATTTTGAGTTGAACAGATGGCTTGTTGATCTGAAAAGCCACCTTACTGGACTTGACCTCGTCTTGAAGGAACTCGATCTGTTTTTCCTTCCTGGAGATGCAATTGATGAACTGTTGAATTTCTCCTTCAACGTTGTTGATGTACTTAGGAGTTATTGGGTTGATGAACTCGAAAGTAATGTCCTTATCGAACTTGCTTGAGACTATACCCTTGCTGGTGACATTGATGGGTATATCTGGGTTAGGAACGGCGTTCCTAGAATGATCCCTTCATTAAGGTTCTTCACCAAAATGAACGTGTTGATGAGACACACATTTCCCTTGCAAATGTGCACCTTGGAGAGCTTGAACTGGATGTTGAGCAGTCCTCCGTTGGCACCACTCAGGGTTTCCTTTGTCTTTTCAAAATACCTTGAGGGAACAAGGCCTTCTTGAATGACATTTTGATCTGCTCCTGAGTCAACGAGAGCGACAGCTTCGAGAAGAAAGTCCTTTACCTTGAAGACTATCTTCGTTATCCACTTTTGAGATTGAGACTTACTGATGTAGTTGATGACTCCTGCTTCAGCTGGTTCTTCAATCATCAGTGCATTTTCTGAAATCTGTCTTTCAGGATTGGATGAGGAGGAGGAGGCTCCCAGAACTTCCCTTGGATTTTAGGCTTCTCGAAAAGCTTGAAAGGCTTCTTCGAGAAGGTTGAGACGTTGCCGGTTGTCCGCAACTTCCAATTTGATAACCTTTACCTCGTGGTTAAGGTCTTCAATTTGGATGGACTTCTTCGTCTCGCCTTTGATTCGATTCAGGATGTCTTGAAACGAATAGATGATCGGGCTTTGAATCGTCTTCTGAGGGCTATGTTCCTCAAGACTCTGTCTTAGCTTGGAGAGGCAGGTTTGTTTGGAAGACGCGTCTGGTAATTCCTCGATAAGATCAAAGAGGTGTTCTTGATCTTTCGTGATGACATTGATATGACCGGAACACTTGCCAGCACACCTTCCTGTGCAGGGAATCGCTCCGTCTTCGTCGCTTGAGTCACTTTGAGAATAGAAGGCATCTTCACTCGAAGATCCTTCATCGAGAAGGGCATTGATACCGTCTTCGTCTGAAGAGGACTCTGTTTGAGAAGAGGATTCGTCTTCTGACCTAATGGCGTAGAGAAGAGACTGTCTGGTTTCTTCGTCCATGGTCAGGGCATTGATCTTGTCCTTCAGGGGACAACTGCTGGAAAAATGACCTCTTCGGTTGAACTTGAAGCAGACGTTGGTCTTTGCAGCATAACGTCGTTTGCTCTTGAACTTGTTGTAGTATTTCCTCTTCCTTCGAGGAAATTCAGGATCTTTAGCTTTGCTTTTGCTAAAGAGACGCTTGGAGGAAGACCTTTTCTTTTTCTTCCTTTCATCCTTCGGACCTTTGTCGAGGTCGTACTGTTTGCAGAAGGTGCCGAGCTCTTTCCTGTAGTCAGAGTCCTTGATCACCTTGGTGGTATGCTTATTCTCTGTGCAGAGATTAATGCATATCGATTGAACCGTGGCTGAGATATCACCGTAGGTTAATTCAGACCAGTCGATTTGCTTGGTAACTGAATTAGTTGCCACTGTTTGATAGAACTTTTGAGAAATGTAGTGCGGCAGTCCTTCAACGAACTTCTGCTTCCAGATGTCGGCTCCGCAGGTTGTAAGAGTATAAAGACGTGCTAAGAAAGTATCTTTATACCACTTGTATTGACTCATCTTGTGACAACGTAGTCCTAGGAGAGACTCTGTTGCAAGATTGAAATGGATTTGGGTGCTGCCAATGAACTGCTTCATCATTGCATAGACCAATTGGTTGACCATATCCTGTTCTTCGACCTGGATAGGGGCAGAGGCGTTCTCTGTCTTGACAACTGTTCGGGTAGCAGTTAGGATACGGAATCTTTCCTGCTCTGTCAGTTGATTGTGCCACCAACTCCTTAGGTTTCCGGTGAAACCTGAGATCAGAATCTGGGCAGTTTCAAGAGTTGTCTTCCTTGCGCTGTAGGCAGAGGCTGCTAACAACATGTCTTGAAAGGTGTTCATCATTTGAGTTTCAGAATATCCGTCGATATTCCAAGTGACCAGAGACATACCATCGTAGGTATGTTTCTCGTGATGAAGGTCATCTCATCCTAGATCTGGTGGTGTCGGTCGAGGGTAGTGATTCTTCATGTCTACCCATTGAGCTACTGGAAGTACCTTTGAACTAGAAGCCTGAGAGGAATCCTTGGTGATCAAGTTGATTCCTTTCTGATTCTCGACTTTGCTTGTCGAGGTCTTTGCTTCTTTGTTGATGGAGAGAGCTGCAAGACGCTTGTCGATTTCGGCCAAGAAGTCTGACTCGTCGTTTTTTAGCTTACCGATGTTGAAGCTGTTGGGCTGGAAGATAGGTCGATGAGGATCAGCTTGAGGAATCTTTGGGTTCTTGATCTTGATCTGAGGAACCGGATTCTCTATCCTTTCTACTGCTTTGGAAACTGTAGAAAGCACCTTGTTGGTGTAGTTGAACTGATGTTGGATGTTCTTGATTTCGCGAACTCCAATCTTTTGAACCTTGTCTTCATCGATGGTCTTGTAGGGAGATGAGACCATCTTGATGGCAGGAACGACAGGATGAGAGAAGTAAGCTTCTTCCTCTAGAGGGTAGTTGGAAGTTACTTCTTTGCCCTTGCCTGTTACATAGACTTCGGACCCTTTGATGACTGCGATGAAACCCTTTGCTTCGAAGTCTTTGACGAGCGCTTCGTTTCTGATTCGCTCGTTATGCTTCATCTTTTCGATGAAGGTCGGCATAGGAAGAATGGGTTTCCTACCTTCCTTTGGAGCGGCAAGCCACATGTCTATGTACTTGCTGTAATGCTCTTGAAAACGAGCAACGTCGTCTGGATGTGCAGTGATGACGTTGATCTGATTGTAGACTGGCTCGGTTCTCCTTTCCATATCAGACTGGGTAGGAGAAAGTGATCCTTCATAACGAACATCGGGGATTGTACGAGAGAAATCTACCGATGCACGAATTGACTCTGATTTCGTCAGGTAATCAGGGAGAGAGGCTTCTGTCCTTGCAATAGAAGATGTGCTAGGACGGCTGCTCATGATCTCGCTGATCTTCGAATATGAGAATCCTGAATTGAATTGAACTTCGACGTTTCCATCGGGAAACTCGGTGATTGACGCCTCGGTGCTGGATCTGCTGATCGGGGCTGTTTCTCCTTGTAGCTTCCAGATGGGATCCTTGGTCAGATCTGCCCAATGGAGGGTCTTTGAAATGGTTATGGAAGACTTTCCTAGGTTAACTTCCATAAGCATGGTGTAGCCTTTGGGGGAGATTCCTAAGGCTTTAGGAGAAAGGTTGGTATGCATCAGCTTGAAGTAGATGCGGTATGAGACGGCAAAAGGAAGTGAACCATCCTTTAGTTCAAGTCCTTGCGAGTGAACATCAAGGCTTAGGGCGTCCATGATGTTCCGATCTTGAAGGGAGATGGTAAGACCAGGCTTGCAGTTGAAGTAGACTGGTCCTTGCTCCAGGTTTGACTGAACAATCCCTAGGAGAGAGGGAGTGAACCGGAGATGCCTCTTGTCTCTTAGAGCAAGGTAGACTGGCACGTCTAGACCTTCTCTGAAGAGTGGCTTCAAGGCTACTTGAACGCATCCGATGTGGAGGTATTTGAACTTATCTTTGACTTTGAAGAGGGTTTCTTCAGGCAGAAGCTTGATTGCAGTGAATTCATCTTTCATTGCAACGTTCTCTTCAGTGACGACGATGACATCTTGCTGAAAGAAATTGAAGGTATTAATTTTGTATACCTGGCTTGGATCGATATTTGGGATAGACCAATTTTTGAGACGGTTTTCAACCTGAGCCCGATGGGCTTCGGCTGAGCTATGAGTAGACAAAACCTTTGATAGATCGTCGCAGGATCTAAGGTTCTTTGAAGAAGAAGAAGAAGAAAAGTGAGCGGTGGTGTCTATGATCGCGGGAGAGTGAGGGGAGAGTTTAGAAAGAAGTTTGTTTATCATAGAAGGGGAGAGAGAGAATCCATCAGTTTCTAGATGATGAACTTCGATCCTTTAAGGCAATAGTTTCTTCTTATAACAACAGATTTTAACTAAATCATATTAAGTTTTTCGATCAATCAACCCTCTAAACCTTGAATATCCGCATGGTTCTAGTATGAATATTAAAAGAGTTTGTCCAGATCTTGAAGGTTCACCACTCCTTTATCAAGATCAGAAGAACTAACACTTATAATTTTCATATTTCAAACCACTGGATAAACTAAGACGAGGAGAGACACCCAAACTTAATATTCATTAGTTACGAAATGAAATCATAAGAAGAACTACTTACCAGAAAAGAACTCAGAACACCATCCTTCCACCCCCAGATTCAGATGGACGCTCTGTGGCAGCAAGGCGGGGTAGCCGAAGTAAGTCCACCTGTTGAGCCGGGTCTGACCGTAGAGTATGATGGATGCCTATACGATCAATATGAGAGAGTCAACAGTCCAAGCCAATCAGAAGACAGCCGGGTGACGTCATTATCTTCTCCAACAAGTTTTCAGAAGAAAAATCCAAGAAGTAGCAGACATATCCAATCTATGTTACCGCTTTTCTTTACTGCTTTTCGCTGTAATTATTGCTTTACTGTTTTCGATAAGAACAAGTGGGGGTCCTGTCCCACTAATCTTATCTTTTTAATTATTTCAAGCAAAGACTTTCAGAAAACGCCAAACAGGGGTCCTGTCCTGTCGGCCATTCTGAATAGTTTAATGTAATTATTGTTGGTTACACTGTGTAGACAATAATGGAATTAATAATTGGACCCCACGGTGCAATTATTGATTTGCATTATAAATAGCAGTGCATCCGACCCTCAATGCCCAATTATTAATTTCATTATTGTCTACACAGTGTAACCAACAATAATTACATTATAAATAGCAGTGCATCCGACCATCAAGGGTATCAGAGCCTCAGTTGCTCATTTTACTTCTCTCTCTTCTTTCTCTCTCTATGGAGTAGTCTCCCTTCTGAATCCGGGGGTGGAAGGATGGTGTTCTAAGTTCTTTTCTGGTAAGTAGTTCTTCTTATGATTCCTTTTTGTAACTAATGAATATTAAGTTTGGGTGTCTCTTCTCGTCTTAGTTTATTCAGTGGTTTGAAATATGAAAATTATAAGTGTTAGTTCTTCTGATCTTGATAAAGGAGTGGTGAACCTTCAAGATCTGGACAAACTCTTCTAATATTCATACTAGAACCATGTGGATATTCAAGGTTTAGAGGGTTGATTGATTGAAAAACTTAATATGATTTAGTTAAAATCTGTTGTTATAAGAAGAAACTATTGCCTTAAAGGTTCGAAGTTCATCATCTGGAAACTGATGGATTCTCTCTCTCCCCTTCTATGATAAACAAACTTCTCTCTAAACTCCCCCCTCACTCTCCCGCGATCATTGACACCACTGCTCACTCTTCTTCTTCTTCTTCTTTATAGTATTTTTCTCTTAGAATCTAAGCCGAATTCAACTTCGAGATTTTTTTTTTTTTGTTTAAAATTCAAACTAAATGATTTTATGTAATTACCATAATACTCTTATTCACTTTTGTGAATGTTGCTCATTCCATGCGAATTTAAACTTCTTTGCTCTCAAACTCTCTAAGATTTAGAGATTTTTGTGTGGGTAAACTTATTTAGTGTATCCTCAAGCTTAAATTTGTAGAGGCATTCCACTTTGAAACATTTAATAGTTTAGGGGCTTTGTTTTAAGTTTTGTTATAGGGTCTTGTGTGAAATTTGAGGCGGTTGAGATATAAGTAGTTGGATGCGTGCATATTTGGTTTTTAATTTCATGCAGGTGGTTTCATTTGAATATCATCAATTTTAGGTTCGTTTAGGTTATGAATCACGATCAAGATTGTTGAAATTGCATCAAGATTTGTTGAACGAGTTCCGAGATTGGTCTAGGTTTGTGTTTCATATGCATTGTGTTGGGTATCGAGGTAGATTTCGTCCGAGATTAACTAAATATACATCACAAAATGAATACAAACCCTAATCTGGTGCCAACCTGGTGTAAATGACGTGAGTACCATAATGATTTTATTTTATTATCAGCCGAGATTGGATTGAGATTTTCCAAGTTTTTAAGACATATTACTTTTTTCGTCTATTATATATGTTTTCTATTTGGTAAATGCCTATTATCACCAAAATCTGCAGTTTAGACTTTTTCCTTGCAAAATTGACATATTGTTCTTACTTTAGCCAAGACCGTCTCCAATATTTTAAAAAGTTAACTCTTAGGCATAGGAAAACTACGTTCGATCATTTCTTGGACGTTAATTGGGTGTTCAATGAACCTCTGTGTCATTACATCTTATTGAAAGAGGTTAAGGATCAACAAGACAATGTTATCAACTTTAAATTACTTGGTGAGAAGGTCTACTTTGGACGGGAATATTTTAACATTATTATAGGGTTGAGGTATAGGTCAAGATGTCATTTGAGTTTGAACAAGATAAAACCATTGGATTGAAATAATTATATTTGGGCGATAGGACAAACAAGAATGGGTCTAAGTTGGATAAAGATTATACGACCCTTCAGTTTGAGAATAATGAGGATGCGATTAAGATATCCCTAGCTAGCTATTCTATTACATCGAGTTGGCAATGAAAGGGAGGGAGATGATGCAACATGTGAACTGGACCATGTTGGGCCTCATAGATGATTTGGAGGACTTCATCAACTATAGTTGGACAACTTAATATGGGTTAAGACGCTTAGTAGCTTGAAGGGGCACTGAATGAAAAAGTTGTCTTGCATAAGAAAAAAACCTGTGAATAACAAGTCTCTAGAGTCGTAAAACCTATACAGATTCCTATTCGCATTTCAGGTTATTGATTTTATGCTTATTATGGTTTTTTTTTTGTTTCAATACTCATAACTTTTTGTTATTCTTTTATTTACATAATTGTTGCATGTAGATTTGGGCCTATGAGATAGTGATACAATACCTAGCATCATGGGAGGGAGTTTCTCATACTCACATGGGTGGTTAAAGGTGATTCAGTCCCCACCAAAACTAACAAATACACGAGGCATCTTGCAAATATGTACAGAAGATTATGAAACAACCAAAATCTCAAGGTAAAATCATAACAAACTTGACCGAGATTTGGAACCCTACACTAATCTCGGGGTAAATATAAATAAACTCATCCAAGATCTTTAAATTAGCATCGAGATTACATAAGAAAAGATTTAAAAGAAACAGTTGTTAACCTCATCAACGTGCAAATGACAAGAAAAACGTAATTTCTAAACAAAAGTACGTTATATTAATCTTATTTTTCTTGATTTTTTTTGGAAAAAATATGAAATGTGGATGAGGATGAGGAAGAAAAGAAAAGGAAAAAACGCTTGGAAAAATGTTATTGGGAGTTGTTGTGGAACTTCTTGGGGAAAGCATATAATTAATATATATAATAGTATCTTTCAGCCAATATTATTAAATAAGTTAAAAAAGATGAGGATCATGAAAATTCTAACAACAAATTCAAATAGC
Organism: Cucumis hystrix; assembly: GCA_025688845.1. NCBI lineage: Eukaryota > Viridiplantae > Streptophyta > Magnoliopsida > Cucurbitales > Cucurbitaceae > Cucumis > Cucumis hystrix. The sequence continues at coordinate 6,002,565 of CM046892.1, read as the reverse complement.
AATAAATATCATAAATGATTTGGTATTTGTATTTTCTCAAATAGTGAATATATATATATATATATATAAGAAAAATATACCTTATAATTTTTGCATACCACAATTTGAATTAAAAAAGGAAAAAGGAAAAAGAAAAATCCCCAAACTACACGGCGTGTGGATCATTCCATTTCTGCCCCCTCATTTAACGAAGTCAACTCACCCATTTTTCCTTTAATAAAATCTAAATCAGTCCTTTCATTTTCTTTTGAACAATTTTTTCAATCTTCTTATTTTCTTTTAATTTTAATGAGCTATTCACAATTTTAACTCAAACACATTTTGCCAAATAATCATGTGTTGATGTTTCAATTCTTTTTCTTAATTTTAAAGAAATATAGGCTTTCAATAACCTATTCCAATATTTTATTTCTTGCTTAGCTTGTGCTTTTTAGGACTCTCGCTTTCTTTTGGTCATTTAATTTAAGAATAACAAACAGCGAGACAATGAGATCCTATAAGATAGACTAGAGCTTAACAAAAGCCCACTCATGGATTTTCAACCTCAATAAAAGGTCACTACAAGTTGACCCAATCTTGAGGCAACCTTTACATTATAAGTATCAAAATGACAAAAGCTAGAGTTAAAAGACTTCAAAAGAAGGAAGGATTAAATGCTACTTCTAATTTAGGTTTCCTGCTTATGTTGAACACTCAAGAGTTATAATGGATATAAAAAGTTAAAATTCATCAACTTCTTTAATGCTCCACACTAACATATATTGAAGGGTGGTGTATGAACTTCAAGGATGAGACTGAATTTAAACAATATAGGTGAAATGTTATGCTCTTTCTTTGTGAAATTTCGTTTAGTATAAATAATGTTGTATTTTGGTTCATTTAAAGAGAATTGAAATTTAAATAAATTTATCATATATTTTAATATCTCACCCTTTTACACTTTCTTTGTATTTTTGTGCTTAGATGCATGGTTTAAAATATTCAATTTAATTAGCTTTTGATCGTTTAATTAAATTATTGAAAGTTTAAAATCTTGTAAATATAAACAAATTTATTTTTATCTTTGATCTGTCTTTCCAACCCTCATCTATTTTACTTTCTTAGGGTTGGTTAGCATTTTTTTTTATATCAAGGAAATTATTCTTATTGTACTTGTCGAATTCACTTGAATCATAATATAATTTCCAAATATAATTGAGTTAGTTCTTTCCATCAAAACATCGGTTGTATTTAGAGTTTATTTTCAAAGAAATATAATTAATTTTAAAAGAATCTCGACTCTATTTTGGGTTTGGTAAAACCAATTTTCATTAAATCTATTGAAATCACTTTAGGAAGTAGTTTTTAAAATGAGTTCCATGGTTTTGATAATTTCGTAAAATTAAAATTTTACTTTAGAATAAATTTTTAATCTTAAATTTTCAGTTCTATCTTTCAAAACTAAGATTTATTAATATATATGTGTGTGTATAGTGTCTTTCTAACATACCTAACCATCACTTTTTTGTTTTTTTTTTTGTTTTTATATCACATATATCATATTGACTTTTTAAAAGGAAAATTAAAACTTTTCCAACCCTTAATACTGAAGGATTATTTTGGAGAAAAAATAACATGATTTTAAGTAGTTATTTAAATATTATACAAATTAATTTTAATAGTAATTTATGAAAAATTATCTTTTTTAGTCATCAAATTTTGATGAATAATATATGTATTTGGTCCATCAATTTTGAATTTGTATATTTTTATTGTAATTTATAAGAGTAGACTTATTTGGTACTTAAGTGGTTAAGTGTTTAAAATGTATCTATTTACTCTTTGAGTTCTTAAGAATAAGTTTATGAGTTTTTTTTGTTTAATTTTTTAAAAATAGTTAAATGATATTTATTTAAATTTTTTTAAAAAAATAGTTTTAAAGAGATAAAGTTTTTAATAATTTATTTTTTAAAATTAAAACGTCATATAATTATTTAAAATAAAACTATAAAGTAAGGTGATAGACCTTTTAGACCTATTTTTAAAATCTTAGGAGATATTTGGCTATATTAAATTACAATAATCAACTATTGCTATAGTAAGTATTATTTAAAAGTTCCTAATTAGTTATCATAAACACTATTTTAAAACTCTCAATTTGTCCAAATATTTGCTATTTGCTACCACAAATTAAAATAATATAAACTGTAAATATTGACTATTATAACTCAATTATAATAACTTAGAACGATAATGTAAAAATCCAACTTTACTAGAAGGTTGAGGTCATTACTATTTAAATAAGTATAGTTTTTTTTTTTTTTAAAAGGAAAATTAATTTATAAGTTGAGAAAAATTTAAATAATAAGAAAATAAATAAGTAATTAAAGTGGTAAACAAAATACAGTTTGGGCCCATAAAATAAAAGAAATACATTAAAATAATTTTACCAAAGTTCTGAAATCCAAAAAAAAAAAATATAATTACTGAAACATAAATGCGGAAAAGCTGAACTATTCCCTATGGCGAACCACGGTCACTTCTTATCATTCGCCAGCTTTGCCCTTGCATTTACCCTTACCTGAAAATTAAACATTTAAAAGAATGAGTATAAAATTATACTCAGTAAGAGACCCATACTTAGTCTCCCTATGTGTTGTTAGTCTCTTTGTTAGAGTCCTGAAATAAAGTACCACGCTCTATGGTGCTCTCGAACCCACACTATCCAGTAGTCCCACCGGGACTGAACTGGGCTCTTCGTGAACCCGAAGGAATCGCCCTAAAGGAGAGTTGGGCTGTAAGTGATCTCGTCGAATCACGTCTCAATAACTACTCAAACATATATAGGGGAGGACCTTGATGGACCCCTCGTGGTACGACTCTAACCAACAGACCAACAGAACACTATAGGCTATACATGCTCATCATAAAATCAACATCTCAGCTCAACACACATAATCTCATAAATACATATAATCACATCATGCACCAATGGTACTGCATCTCAATCAAAAGGGGGAAAAATCTCTTACCAATAATTCACAGGTTGGCAGTCAATTCCTCACAATACTCAGTCCTAAACATAAACAAAATTAACATTAACAATCTTGTCAACCATCACCCTACTGTTTAATTAAGCAACCAAACTTATCCAAGCTTACCCCAAGATTAGGGTTGAATCCAACACCACCTTAACTGAAAAATTCACAGTCCTATTTCCACCAATTTCACTTGAACCTCCAAGCAACCATAAATCAACTTATTCCAAATACCATCTCATTTAAGATAAAAAAAAAATTTAATTGGGTGTACCAAACCCATACAAACTCACCCCAAATGGCTCAAAAGGTTGCAAGAGGCTAAACTTGAAGATGGCTCGACTAGAAGAGGCTTCGGCTCGGACGCGGCTTGGTGGAGACAGACGTGTGCGGCTGGACGAACGACTTGCAGATGTGTGCGGCTGGACGCGTGGAGGAGTTTCGTCGGTTGTAGGATTCGCGGCGGTCGTCGTCGTGCGGAGGAGTTGCGTCGGTTGTAGAATTCGCGGCGGTAGGAGACGCACAGTGAAGAGGGACGACGGCTAGGGTTTCAACATGGAGAAAGGTTGAAGATGAAGTGCACACAATCCAAGGAGTCCTATTTAATAATAAATATATTATTATTATTTCCCTTCCCTATTCCTATTTAATTTCTCTTTCTTCATTAACCACCCCTTCCATCACCATAAATTTGCTCTTTTTCCAAAAATGCCAAAGTACTCATCTCTTAATAATTATATTAATCCACATTATAATTATTCTTATTCCTCCATGATTTTATATATACACATAACCATATTTACTCATAATACCTCCAACTTTACAATTTAAATCCACCAACCAATAAATCCAAAACCAATTTTAACAATAGAACTCCAATTTCCATAAATTAACCACTTATCCTTCCAAAATACTTAATCTCCACAATTTAAACAATTTCACAAATAACACCCAAAACTAAGCAAAATAAAATGATAATAAAAATAACCTAATAGTTTTGGGATGTTACAGATAATAACTTATATTTTGTTTCAAACGTTTCTCGAAACTAAAATGATACCTTCTCAAGAAAAGTAAATAAGTAAGAAGATAAATATATATATTTAAAACTTAATGACGATTATTCTTCAAAACTTAGAGAATAAAACATTTATTATATTATCACTTTTTTAAAAAAGAAATAGTAGGTTCATCTAGTTATTATATGTAAAACACCATTGATTAATATGTTTGATGGTAAAGTTGATTTTTCTAAAAGCTTAGTTGGCCGTAATTATCTTAAAAGTCACATTTGAAGGTATATTAATAAGAGAGAGAAGTAGTTGGAGAAGTAAAAGAAGTGAGAAGGAGACGTTAGATGAGAGAGAAGGAGAGGAGAGATTTCGAGGAAAGAGAGAGCATATGAATTACGAAGAAAATCATAATTTGAAAACTAAGATATCAAATTTCATTTTTTTTTTAAATTTTCTCTCGGATAATTTAAGTACAACTCGGAATGGATATTTAAATCGAAAACATTTTGTTCTAAAAAACATACATATGCAGTTAAGATAAACTCTTATTGACATCAAATTTCATTTTTCCTTTCCTGATTTTTTACATAATCCATCAACGTATTAAATTAAACATGACTTACCATATTAAGTAATATTGTTAAACAAAAAATGATTTTTTATGATCTCCAATAAATATTATTATTATTTAACAATAGTAGTTCGTTTATTAGTTCTTAAATTCAAAAAATATCTATCGAACTTTCAACATACATACCGTAGTATTTGACTTTTAAAAATAAATAAATTTCTAAACTTTGATTTCTTTTAATAGGATCACTATTTTTTAGACATTTTTAAAAGTTTAAAAATATATTAGACATAAAAATAATATATAGTTTGAACCATTACTAGTATAGAACATCTTAAACTTTTTGAAACATGTTACTCCTAAGATACAATTTGAAAGTTAAAGACCAAACTTGAAATAGAATTAAAACTGAAAATTGGACATTAACTAACTTGATTGAAATAATATTAGTATTGCTAATGTTGATAAAAGAAAAAAAATGGGTAAGTCAAAGTATCAGTGGGACAAAATAAATCGAGTATCAACGTGGTGTCAAGCCAGACACACTCCAATGCTCAAGTTAGCCTTAAGTTATGAGTAACTGGACAACAAAATAGTAAAGGATCGTATGCATATTTTCAACCAATGTCTTTGTTTGTTATACATAGGCTAGCAATATATGTAATTATTGATGCTCGACCTCGCATAACCAGACATCTTAAATTTTTAGAACCATTGATCACTCATTGGACAATTACATTACCGTAACTTGAGGTTGTAATCAATGCTTTAGGAGCGCATGACCCCACTCAATTCCTCAATAATTCATTTATGGACTATGTATCGAGAATTTGGACGGTGTTAAACTTAATCACTTTAAGGTCTTTCATAAGTTATGCAAAGTTCAATAAATTATGTAGGAGTGAGGTTGATAGATTGAAAAACTGTATTGATCGACTAAAATCGATTAAATTGAAGGCGGTCGGTTGAAAAAAAGGACCCGAATCAGCATCCATTTAGAAAAAATCCAAAGTGACAAAATTTAAAGAATAAAATGGATTGATAGGAAATTAGACTTGTGTGAAGAGTGTAAATCAATTATATCATAGCATAGTTGATTTGAAATGGGAGTGAGTTAAATAAAAAAAAACTGATTTGTGACCTATAGAAGAAGTGAGATTGGTGAATCCCAAATGTTGCATACATATGGACATAGGTGTTTTATTTTTTTATTTTTGCATTAAAAAAGGAAAAGAAGAAAAGGAAAAAAAGTTAATGTAGTGTTTGATGTGCTGAATATTAAATAATTGTGTTATTTGTCCACACGTTTTTTCATACCCCAACCTATTCCTTTCACACGTCACACTTCATATAATTAATCATCCTAAATTACATATCTCATTACGTCACTAAATTAACAACAATTTCTACAACCCTTTTTCTTTTTTATTTTATACGCAAAATACAATCCCAATTTCTCAAAATATAAACACAAAAACAAATCTTTTCAATTTCTCATTTTACTTTCTATATGTCTTAATTTTCATCTTTTAAAATTTATTTAACAAATTTAATTAACCTTAATTTACTAGTAAAATATTTACGTTCAGTTATAAAAAAAAAAAAAAAAAAAACCATGAAATCACTATTTATCTTTGTTGGTTTTGAATTTCTCGAGTATTGAATTCCTGCACATCTACTTTATATTATTACTTCTTCTTCTTTTATTCCATTTCTTTTTGTTCTCGTTTCTTCATTTCCTTTTCCAAAATTTCTTCCTTGTTTGTCATCTCTAATTTTTTTTCTTCTTTTTTCACTACACGATCATGTACTAAAATCTAGATGATCAGCCGTCTATCCTAAATAGACAGAGATATATCACTATCACTATCTATCTCAAATAGATAAGTGATAGATTCAAACGATCTTTTACCAAGATCTAAATGATCGTATACCAATATTTAAATGATCTTTTAGACTATATTAATATGATTGTTTAAATTAGAAGTTTTTTTTTACACACGTGTGTGGCTGATTAATCGAGAGTATTTTTGTTATTGCACGTTGTGAGCTTGTGGACTTTTTTCTTTTAAAAAAATTGTTTTATACGATGTAGATATATTTTCGTTTTGTTCTATTTTTTTAAATACCCTTAATAATAATGTAAATAAGAAATAATTTGGTTATAATACATTTTTATTTTTGAACTCTTGTAAAAAAATTAATTTAAGCTTTTTGATTTGATAACCATTTTGTTTTTTTTGTTCAAATTAAGTCAATAAACATTTTCATTCTAACTTTTTTCTTTGTTATACACATTTTACCAATGATTTAAGAAACCAAGTCAAAATGTGAAAACTAGAAAAAAGAAAAAAGACAACTTTCTAAAAGTTTGTCTTTGTTTTTGAGTAATTAAAAAAAAAAAAAAATGTAAACCATGGTAAGATAGGAAAAGAAAATAAGTTAAATTTTAGGAAATGAAATAGTTAAAAAAAACATGGTTTTAGTATTTGTGTGTAATGATCTCACACTTTTATTTTGGTAAAAGAAAATTATTATTAAATGTGTCCTAACAAAAATTATGATGTGAATGTAAAAGAGTAGATAAATGTGAAATTGATGGTAGTATTCATTGAATGGATATTTATTTACAAGTTTCATTTTAACATTAATATGATAAAAATATTTATTAAGTATTATACCATTCAAAAAAAAGGAAAAGTAAAACCTTTGATACCTTTATAAAAAGAAATCAAGATAATAAATTTTATATTTGAGTGATTTTATGGTAAATAGTTTTGAAAGAAATGAATATAAAAAACAAAATATGAATAATATGAAAAAGAAATGATAGTTTGTAGATTGGGAAAAATAGTGATGATTGATTGATTAATTTATTAAATAGTTTATAATTTTGTGTGTTCCAAGATAATGAGTGGAAAAGTAAAATAATAATAATAATAATAAAAGTAAAAGAGATAGAGAGGGAGAGAAGTTAGAAGAACGCGTGGTGTTTGTTCCAGCTAGCGTTGGGGGTTTGTCAATGGTCAAACAGTGAGTCAATTCCTTTGCAAATTCATTCATTCATTCATTCTTAATGTTTTCTTTCTTTCTTTCTTTTTTTTTTTCTTTCATTTCAATTTCTTCCTCCTCCTCTCAATCAATTCTCATATTTCTTCATGGCCTAAGACCAGCATGACGAAGTCCAAGAGTTTCGTACAAAATCTCATCAAACAATTCAGATTCGGTTCCTCAAGAGGTTTCTTCTTCTTCTTTCTTTAATTTATTAGGGGCCAGGCTACTCCTTTTCTGTTCTCTTCTGATTCTGATTTTGATGATGAATTTGATTTTATTAGATAGGCAGGGTGAGGATGATTTGGAGGAGATTGCTGCTAAGGAACAGAAGCTTATTCCTTTTGATACCTTAGTTGAAGCTACCAACAATTTTCACTCCAGCAACAAGCTTGGCCAAGGCGGATTTGGTCCTGTTTACAAGGTTACATCCTAATGTATTTCTTTCTATTCACTCAACAATTTTGTCGTCTCATTCTCTTCACCCAAACTTGTTTTTCTTTTCCCCTTATTTTTATTTCATTCAAACTGTCGTAGGATTTGGACTAACTGCCCCATGTATTTAATTTCTTTGTTCTTAACTTTAATTTCCTACCTAAATTTGCGCTCTCACATTTCAACGATTGAATTATAACCTTTATTGGTCAATACTAAAATTGTTTGAAGTTAAACTTGAAATGATGTTTAATAAGTTAGCATAAATCTAGGAGAGGAGTTAGGCTTAGGAAAGTTTCTAATTTCTTTCTCAAATTTCTTAGAAATTGGCATAAACCTCCATCTTTCTTTCTTTCTTTCTTTCTTTCTTTCTTTCTTTCTCTCTTTCTTTCATGGATTTGTTAAGTTTTTTCTCCTTCAATTTTTGTGTAATCACAAAGTATTATATATGTTGGGTAAGTACATCATCATCCAACGTTAACATTCAGCAACGAACGTTATACAATTGAAAATTGTTAAAGTGCAAGGGAAGGGGCTAAGACAGAAATTGACAAAACACTCAAAAATGTTGGAGAAGAAAACGTATATTTAGCTGATGTGAAATTGTAAGAGCCCCATATATAATGTTCAGGCTTCTGATCTTCCCCATTTGCAGAAACAATGGTAGAAGATGAACACCATTGTTTCGGTGCATTATGCATAGAACTGTTCTTTTGTATTGTTATACACTTCTATATACAAAAATGGATCACTAAAGTCCTATATCACATAACATGTTTTTCTTTTCCTTTTAGTTTTTTGTTTTTGAAATTTATGCTTGTTTTCTCATAATTTCATACTATAGTTTTCACAATTTTATTCTTAGTCAAACAATAACAAGTTTTTAAAAATCTACGTTTCTTAATTTTCAATTTTTAGCTTTGTTTTTTAAAACATTTCTAGAAAGTGAATAACAAAACTCAAAAACGTATAGGGAAAATTGTGTTTATAAGCTTAATTTTTTTTAAAAAAAAACTAAAAATTACGATCATGTTTGCTAATGATTTTATTTTAACTTTTTGTTTTTGAAATTTATGCTTGTTTCCTCTTAATTTTTCAATTGTAGTTTTTACCTTTGTTAAAAAAACACTTGAATTCTTACTAAGATTCTAAAAGCAAAAAACAAGTTTGTAAAGACTACATTTTTAAGTTTTCAAAACTTAGCTTGGTTTTTGAAAACAGAAATAGAAAGTTGATATCAAAACATAGAAACTTATAAGTGAAAGCAGTGTTTATAAGCTTAATTTTCGCAATGCAAAGACCAAATTAAATGATCATCAAAAAAGATCTACACTACATATGCATAATTGTAATTGCGCACTTATTTTTATTCTTGATTATCATTCATATTCCTTAGATTGAATTTTGTTAAGTACATGTAGAATTTCTTTTCAAGGTAATTTCTATTCTAAGTTTAATTCAATTGATGATAACTCTAAAGATTCAATGTCCAAGCTTATTATTGCTTAGAAAAATAGAGTGCAATTGTTCAACATTCTACATACAAGTTTTTTTACTTATTGTCTTTTGAAGGGGAAGTTAAAGGATGGAAGAGTTATTGCAGTCAAGAAGTTGTCACTTTATTCAAAACAAGGGAGAAAAGAGTTTATGACTGAGGCTAAATTGTTGGCTCGAGTGCAGCACAGAAATGTCGTCAATTTGTTGGGATACTGTGTGCATGGTTCAGAGAAACTACTGGTTTACGAATACGTCATGAATGAGAGCCTCGACAAGCTTCTCTTTAGTAAGTGACACTTAGAAATTATGTTTCTTTTTTCTTCCAATGAAGAATGAATTATTATACTCTGTCATCTATAGAAATGTCTAGGCATCTTCATTTTCTCACTGTATGTTCTCAAGTACCTTAAGTTTGTTTGTTCAAGTTGAACTCTTTTTTCTTTTCAGAGTGCCATTGAATTTTCCATCTAATTGCTCTCTGGCTTGAAGTTGTGCAAATAGAAAAGAGTTCCCATTCATTTGCAGTGATAATTATACATAATTTTGAACTTTCCAGTAACAAGTTGATAGTGCTGTGTAATTTCAAGAGATTAATTCACTACATCTCTTTATTATTAATGCTGTTTCATACTATAGTCCATTTATTATGACCATTTTTCTTCACGTGTTTCAATCTACAAGTCAAAATGATGTTGTCCTGTATTTTTTTGTATAAAAAAATTATTACAATTGTTATTTATTTTTAATGAGAAACAAAGGCATCATGGTAACAGCCTGAAGCCTTAGGGATGAGGGATCCCTAAGCCTAATGGGGATAAGCGATTAAGCTAAAGACAAACTGATGGTAAAAGTCTCATTAAAATTCCAAGTTTTAAGATAGAAATAATTTCCTATGTTAATCACATTAATTAATTTTTTTTTGAGAAACCACATTAATTAATTTTTTTTTTGAAAAACCACATTAATTACATTGCAGAGGTCTTAAAATCAGTTTCAACAAAATATTCATTCCATCGATCTAGAACATGTTCTTCTCTTTCTATATTATTGTTTTTGTTGTTAATATGATGCTTACTCTTCGAAGAACTATAAGTGATAATAATTACTTTTTTGTTGTTATAGCAGAATCCAGCAGACGAGGAGAACTTGATTGGAAGAGGAGATATGACATAATCTTTGGCGTAGCACGAGGGTTGCAATATCTTCATGTAGACTCACATAACGTCATTATCCATCGTGACATAAAGGCTAGTAACATTTTGTTGGATGATAAATGGGTCCCTAAAATTGCGGATTTTGGCATGGCTCGTCTCTTCCCTGAAGATCAAACTCATGTCAATACTCGCGTTGCTGGTACAAAGTAAGTATCTGAATCTTTGCTTTGCTCATTAGAAAACTTGTCAAATTTCTGAATCCTAACTGAAGCTATTCACTAATTTTCTTTTTCCATGTATGAATAGTGGATATATGGCTCCCGAATATGTAATGTACGGATGTCTATCAGTAAAGGCAGACGTTTTTAGCTTTGGCGTTTTGGTTTTGGAGCTTATAAGTGGCCAGCGAAATTCGTCATTTACTTCATTTATGGATGCGGAGAATCTACTTGATTGGGTAAGGTTTTATTTTATTGCATCAGCCATGTAGACTGATTATAATGAAGATCATCGTGCAACTAGCGTAATAGAAGTAAACAAGTCCTAGATGCATGCAGAATCTATTGATTGGGCAATATATTTTAACTGTCATAGTTGTTAGGCATTTAAAGGATCCACGTGAAAGAACCGAAACACGAGGCTTCCCTGAGCGCTGTAATTTACGCTTTGGTCTTAGTTTAGTGAATCAAATTCACCATTGATCTTTGTAAGCCAAAGAACTTAATAGGAACTTTGGTCATACTCACGCTAAGACAGTCATTTAGGTCCTATTGGATAGCTTATAAACCTTGTTTCTACCTATAAGTTTCTATATTCTTTGTCAGCTTTCTACTCATGTTTTAAAAACTAAATCAAATTTTGATTAAAAAGAATAACAGTTTTTGTTTATAGAAATTGACTAGTGATTCAACCGTTTCCTTTTAACAAATTGAAAACAACCATAATTGGAAGATGGAAAGAAAAAAGCATGAAATTTCAAAAGCTGAAATAGTTAGAGATATTATTGAATTACCAAAAGGCTAAAGAAAAGACAGTTTTTGAAACAGAAAATTCTAATCTGCAAATAAGGGTCTTACCTATGATGTGAATTTTGCTTCAGGCTTACAAACTGTACAAGAAGGGAAGGAGCTTGGAGATCATGGACCCAACATTAGCATCATCAGCTGTTCCTGACCAAGTTACAATGTGCATTCAAATAGGATTGCTCTGCACACAAGGTGATTCACACCTACGGCCGACCATGCCACGTGTAGTTTTAATCCTTTCAAAGAGACCTGGTAATTTGGAGGAACCAACGAGACCGGGAATGCCTGGTTCTCGGTATAGAAGAACTCGTAGGACAAGTGCATCGTCCTCCATTGTTGGTACTTCGGGAACTTCGTCTGGTGCATCCGACTCCTATGCTTTGATAACCAATACTACTGGAACTATAACTGCTACGGCAACCGGAACCACAACTGCAAATGAAGTTGCTTCTAGTTCTTCTCCAATTAGTAGAAGATACGATACTCGTGGGAAACGTCCAATAGAAGGTTAGAGCCCTTTTCTAATAGGATCCATTCTTTTTGTTCGTAAGTTTTGTATATTTTAGTTATATTAGAATGTAAATGTTGAGGTGAAAAGTTTTTGGTCTAAGTAATAGGTGGATTGCCATTCCTTCTCCCATGTCCCCATTTCTCATTATTTGAAAGGAAGAGAATAAATTCAATTTCTTGTCACATTTTTTGTACAGTTAAGTTTGGTGTAATGTAAAAAGAATAAAGAAAATATGTACAATGTGTACATCTGCTGTAGTGTATTTTCAACAAAAACAGTAGATTTTCACATTTTAGATATCACTAGCTAGTTTGAGGTTAGTTTTAATTTGGCCACTTTAGTTTAATTTCTTTTTTTATATTTAATTTTATTGTTATAATTGTGATAATTGGGCTAAATCTTTTAGATGTAAAAAAAAAAAGAAAAATAAACGTCCCGCAAGGCGAGCATAACTAACTTGTAATATCACTCCTAAAATTTAAGAAGTCGGAGGAACCTCATGTTTAATTTTTTATTACTGCAGCTCGTGTGACACAATATCTAATATATTCTAATTTTGAGTTGGCAGAGAGAGAAGCAAGGTTTTAGTTTGGATCTTTTAGGTGATGATTTTGAATTTGTTCTAATATAAAATTAGTTAATAAGATTTTAGATATCTATTAGTCGTTTTTTCCTTACCAAAATGACTTTTAAGCTAATCAACGAATTAACTCACATCCGATTCATAGACACAACGTCTATATATTTCTCTTCTCTCTTTTTGTCATATTTTTTCATTCTCATTTTCAGGCTAAGCTCTAAAATAAACAATCAATACATACAAACAAGGCATGTATGCTTATATAGGTGTATATAGAACAAGGACAAATTTAAGGTCATTCAATTTGTTTAAAATATATAATTAAAGCAATATCTTGCTTATGCACAAATAGGATAGTATTGATTGTACTTTGTAAGTAATTTGTGTAACATATATCTCATTTGTTTATATTATTTTATCTTTATTGACACATATTTCATCTGCTTTGTCATACACACTCTATATTAGTTACTTATAAATATATATTTGGTATATTTGTTCCCATCAACACCACTTTGCAAAAATATTTTGGTTATTATATTTTTCAAAAAGTTGTTTCTTAAGTATGGTTTCTGGTTGAATGAATAATATCAATTCCATACACAATGTCTTTCTTATATCGACGAACTTCCAATTGTGATAACTCATTGGATTTGAATATAGCAATCCGATCACACAAGCTACCTTTACTGCATTACTCTAATAGTAAATTCAAAATTGTAAACTTGTTTGTCAGATACGTCATTTGTAGTTTCATCTCCATAACACTGTACCACATTAGAGCAATACTTCAAATCATCAAGTATCTTCTTCTCAAATTGAAGAGAGGACGAATGTTTCAAGAACAAAGGTTTGACAGCAATATGAGTACCATAAAGAAACTTGTCGGAATATGAATTAAGGAAAAAATCTATGTTAATCAAGCTGAAAAACAGAGTCTAAACCATCTTTACCAAGAAGATGACCACAAGACCAAATGAACCATGGGAGTTGTTGAAACCTTCGACTACGTTGTTGGGGTTGAGGTTGAGGTGCTTTGGAAATTTAACAATGATGAATTTGTAAAGGGGCTTCTTCATTGCTCAAAGATTTGTACAATTATGAGAAGTTGTTATCTTTTTATTATTTATTGGGTTTTATCAATAACCCCCTTTACAATTATTTCTCATATATATATATATATATATATATATTGTCGTTGGCCTTTATCACTAAACAGTAAACACTAAGGACCTGTTTGGCCTAAGGGTGAAGTGGGGTGGCCACTGATAGAAAATAAACATGCACGACGAAAACTGGATCGAAATTTTACTCTAATTTCTAAGATTAACGAGCATAGTATTAAACACTAAATTAAAAATAAATTAGGGTTTTGAGAATACTTACCTTCGAAGCTCCGGTTGTTGTTCGAACTACCACTAAGGTTGATCTATTACCTTTCTTTATTGGACTTTTTGTCTTCATCAAAAGACAACACTTAACCCACTAGAGTTAGTGGGATTATCCAACAAAATGTTGGATTTTTTCATTAACTTTGGTCAAAGGGCAAAAAAGTTATTTGGTCAAAAGTCAAATTTTGACTTTTCAAACAAAAAGTCAAAATTTTGACTTTTTACAATTTTGTCCGTTTTGACTTATTTCAACCTTCCGAGCACGAAACCGCATTCATTTTCTCAAGATTCAAATCACATTTGAATATATCACCGGTCAAAGATTGACTTTTCAATGTCAAAAGTCAACATTTTGGCTTTTTACAACTTTGACTATTTCCATCATTTTCGAGCTTCCGAGTATGAATCTGCATTCATATCTTTAATATTTAAATCACATTTACAAATAAAGTTCTATTTCTAATATGATAACCGACAATTATATCACATATATTTATCGGTTTTTCTCTTCTCACCTAAATCGAACAATTCAACTCATTCATCATATTGTTATAAGTTTATTCCATATGAGCTAGCAGGGGAACCTAATGGACCTATAGATCATGGGCTCCAACGATCCAAGATTAACCGGCTAGACTCTTTTAGATCGAGCTAATCAACATTCGTTAACTAATTGGGTCATTCCACTAAAGTCCCGTAGTTGCACTCCTCTCACTATAGATATATTTGTGTCCATTTGATATAACCATGATTAGTAAGTTAATTATAAATACCCAACTTTTCATACTAAGCTGAGATCATTACCATTAAAATAAATAGAGACTTTTTGATTAAAATAAAAGAAAATACTAAATAAAAAAATCTTTTCAAACATTTATTTAAAAATTAATAATAAAGTATATAAAACGAAACATAAATAAATGAAATACTAGTTCGGGCCTTGTGAAAAAAAAATAAAAATAAAAATAAAAGAAGCTGAAGATTTAATACTGAAAACATAAATTGCGGAAGGAAAATCTAAACTATCCCAAGGCGATTCACAGTCACTTCTCACCAGCTTGCCTTTTTCTCTACATTTGCCTGAAAAATTAAACATTGAAAAGAATGAGTATAAATTTATACTCAGTAAGGGACACACTATTAGTCCCACTACATGTCTGTTAACTTCTCGTTAAAGTCCCGTAAGAAAGTGCCGCATAACTATTGTGCTCCCGAACGCACACTATCTAGTGATCCCGTAGGGACACATTTGGGCTCTTGATGAACTGGAAGAAATCACTCTAAAGGAGAGTCGGGCTGTAAGTGATCCCATCGAATCACACATCAAAACTGGCCACACAGACATAAATAAGTGGTGATCCCGAGGGACACCCATATGGTATGACTCTAACAGTAAATCTAACATAACATCGTAGTCTATATCAATATATCATAACATAAATATTATAGCTCAGTCAAACATAACTCAATCATAGCATGCCTCAATCACAATGTATCGCGGTCATAACATCTCAGTCATACATGTCTCCATCATACATAACGATCAAAGTGGGGGTCTAATAGGAGAATCTCTTACCTGGAGATTAGCTAAACCAAAATTATTCCAGCTTTCCAACAGGCAAATCCAAAACAGTAAGGAAAACCCAATAACTAAACCAATAATTGTAAAAGTTTGCTATGGACCAAAATTCCTCTCAAATTACTTACCTAGAGTTGGAGTTGAATTCCAATTCAACATTGGGTTGATAAATTTCACAATTTGAATCCTTCAAATTTAGCCAACTAAACCTTCAAAGAAACAATTAACCCAACTAATTAAATCCAATTGGAAAATTTAATTAAGATCTAAAGAATAACCATTAGGGCGTACCAAATCCAACACAAACTCACCCAAAGCAACTAGCTCAAACTGGTGGCTTGTCTAACCAAAGAAACTTAAAACGGCTTGGCTAGGGGAGAAGTCTTGGACTCGGCTCAGGGAAGAGGGAGATCTAGCTCGTGCAGCTTGAAAAACAGAGATGGCTCGTGTAAGAGAAAATAGGCTCGAGTCCAACGAAGGTGTCTCTTCGGCTTGGACGACAACGCGCAGATCACACAGAGAGACGCTACTCGGACTTGAAGCTGACGGAGAAGTAACGTGGACGACTGGCTTGCGACGGTGAAGAAATACCATGCGGTCGACTGAAGCTGGTGGATGTGAAAGAATTGGTGGTTGCGAACGAGGACGAGATCAGCTGGCTCGCGAACAGCTGGGAGGGGTGATGCTCGGCTTCAACGGCCGCTGGGGCTTGGGTGAGGCGAACAGAGGGTCGTTAATGGTGAAAGGAGAGTCATCAACGGTGGTCAAAGAACGGTGAACGGAGACGGAGAAGTGGAGCGGCGACTAGGTTAAAAGTGAGAAGATGAATGAGGAAGAAGGTAAGCACACTTAACAAGATGGTCTTATTTAATAGTAATAATATTAATAATAATAATAACAATAACAATAACAATAATAATTATATCTTTGAATTAATTCCCTTTCCCTTTTTACCTTTTCAACAATAACAAACCAACCTTTCTCTCTCCTCGTTAACTCTAACCCATCAAATCAAATTTTTTTAATCTCTCTTTTTATCTTCCCCAAACAATACTTAATAATTACATTTCTTTCTCAATAAGTATAATTATTACAAATCTTCCATAACCTATTTAAAACTAGGGGTGCAAGAATATGAGTTGAACCCGAATAATCCGGACTATCCAACCCATATTATAAGGGTTGGGTTGAGTTAGGTTAAAATGTGGGTTGGGTTGGGTTAAACAAATTGAATTTTTTCGGGTTGGGTGAGTTGGAAGGTTGAAAAATTCGGATGAACCCAACCCGAATTAATATAATATATATATAAAATATATATATCTATATATATATATATTATTTATTTGATAAAATAAAATCTAAAAATTAGGTCTTCCTCCCTCTTCAATTTTCATCTCCTCAAGTCCCGCTCAGCCTTCTTCATTGTGTTCTATTCTTCTCTTCCATCTCACCTCAGTCTTCGGCCTTCTCTCTCACAATCTCGCCATCCACCTTCGTTTTCATTAGAAAGTAGAAACAAAAAAAAAAAAGAAAAGAAAAAACAACAACAACACAACCTGACAACCCAACTCAACCCATATTTTACGGGTTGAGTTGGAAACTAAATTTGGGTTATTCGGGTTGCTAACCCATATAACCCAAAAATATGGGTTGGGTTGAGAGAGATTCTCAACCCAACCCGATTACACCCCTACTTAAAACACAAATATAATTCAAACAAATTTCACCCATAATATAACACCCAACCAAACTCAACATAATAAATAAACCAAGATAATTTAATTTAAAATTACCTTAAATCTTGGGGGTGTTACATTAATCTTTCACAGGTTGTTCGCAACCTCAACTCCTTGAGTCCCACTGATCCACTATTGAACAATTGGTTTAAGATTCAACCTATAAACCGAATCCCTCTCGGACCAATGAGAGGGCAGGGCCCCTTGTTCAAGACTTGGATTCAGTCCTTAAGAGAACAACCTATCTACTAACCCTAAAGCTGGTAGGAGTGAATTCCATCTTACACCCTATGTTCCTATCTATCCACCCGATCTAGCTTACCCCTGAAATGGGAAGCTTATTGAGCCAACAGTAATGAGCTTCCTTCACTTATGCAGATCTAAGAATAATCTTGTGTGAACAAGAGTTCATAGTTAGCTCAGGATTAAGAATAAGTCACCTAGGTCATAAATAATTGAGATAGTCAGTTTTAAACAAAAAATGACGTTATAGCATAAAAGCGACTATTTCATGGTTTAGTCTTATGTAAACACTTTACATAGGATGCCTCCACATTCATGTCTCTACATGAACGATTCAGGATCACCTCATTTGTACTAACTACAAAGCGAGCCATATTCATAGTTTCTTTGAATAAGGCGCCCAACCTTTATTCATATACTATAGACTATTTAGGCTATATACTTGAACTTGATCCATGTTTATATCTCTACATAAAGTTCAAGTTTACTCACAAATAGCCTCAGGACTTAGTTTATTGGATTTAAGATTATAGTATTCAAAGTCACTAATAATTTCTCAATAATAACTTTATCGAATATAATAGGATTACAAACTACGAGTTTTATGACATAAATTTCAATAACCACTCCACGTTTGGCCCATGGTTTAAGAAAAATGGGAGATTAGGGTTTTTTTTTTCAAAATAATCCTAATTCCCAAACCCCCCCGTTTACTCCCCGATTATCATTTTTGCGACTGTTCACCACTCCCTCTCTCTCCTTCTCATACTACTCCCACTCTCTCCTTCCCTTTCTCCATCTCCATCTCCTTAAACGTTCTCGGTCCATTTGCTTCTTTGAAATTTTCTGTCTCTGTCACCCTCCTGTAACGCCCCAAGCCCAGGATTTGGTCTAGGATTTGATTCCCCTGTATCCCATACGACCTGGCAGCATCATCCTTACTATCCTTAAAGGCTTATTAGAGTGAAAATTCTCCCCACAAACAAAAACAAGTCCTTTCAGCATGCTTTGTCCTCATTCACATGCATCCTAGAAAAATTCCTAGGAGGTCACCCAACATAGAATTACACCAAGCTAAGCACTCTTAACTTTGAAATTCCTATGATCTAGCCATCGAAAAGGAAGGTGCACCTTGTTGATATAAATATTAACTTTTACTTCTTTTAAGTCTTTCTTAACATTACTTTTTTATGTCCTCAGGATCCCTCTCATTCAGATGTGATATCGGTTCATTCATGTTTCCCTCCTAATCTCGGGCATTACACCTCCTTTGATTCGTAGCGTCGAAAACTTGCCTCTCCCTCTCTATTTTCCCTTCTTCATTTTGGTTCGTTGAGTTCTTGTGTTGATACCCTTCTCCGAAAGTCTACGTCTCCTTCCTTTGTTTTGTAGCATGGAAACGTTCTGAAACCCTTATTTGAAACCCTTTGTCTCTATTTACTTCCTTCTCCGAAACCCTTTTCCTTGCATGTTAGATTTGTTTAGGTTTTAGGGTTCTGTCATTTTTCCCCTTGCCACTCATTAAACCTCCTTCTCGGTTGATGTTGATCTCCTTGCCACTCCGACTTACCTCCCCGCTCATACTTCCCCCTTGCCACTTTTATGGAAACCCCAAAATAACAAAATCAATTTTTGAGTCCATTTAGTTGATGATCATATCGTGGTGGATCCAGTCGCTTTTTTTCGTTTGGAGAATGATAGGGGTTCGGGCTTAGGTGTGAGCAAGTTTTGGGGGGAAGAGAGCATGCTAGAGATGCTCACCCCTTCAATTCTCAGATTATATCGCTTGTCGATGATGAGGTCGATAATTTATGAAATTTTTTTTTAAATCAATTTTTTCCTGTTTTGTGATTTCTGCCATTATCATATCGTATATGCACTCCTATCTAGATGCTTTCATACTCCATCTTTGACTGTCATATTCCTTCTTTTTTGGAATTCTTCTATGGTCTATTGTGTTGTCTACTTCCTTTAGGCAACTGTTATATACTTATTCTATGCTGCACTTTTTGTTCAACTTCCTTTAGGCAACAATTATTTTGTAAATTGTATGGTCCAATTTTTTAGGGTACTTGCTTTAGGCAACTGTTATATTGTAAATTGTACGGTCTATTGTTTTAAAGTAAGTCCTTTTGGCAACTGTTATATTGTAAATTGTATGGTCTATAGTTTTAGGGTACTTCCTTTAGGCAACTGTTATATACTTCTTCTATGCTATTTCTAAAGGGATAAAAGCCTTAAGGCAGCAGAAGATTTTATAGAACCATTTCTTAAATTAATTTGGAAATCTTAAAATACTAGTACATTGTCAAAAATTTAGAATAAAAATTCTAAATAAAAACAAAGCATGCTTTCAATTTACAAGATACAGAGAACTTACTTTCGATGACGTCTCTGAATCTACAAACCACCGAATTGGGGACACCACTTGTCGGAGACCTTCCTATCCTATGGGATGAGATTAGTTTGTGGGAACCAATTGAGATGGAAAAAATTTAGAGGTAGTTGAGAGAAACACTTTTCTTTTTGCATAGCAAAAGCCTTGATTTTTTTTCCTTGATGAATTCGTTAAAGAAAATTGTTTTCTTCTAGATATTTGTAAGTCTCTTTCCATCTTGGAATAGGAAAAGGAGTAGGAGAAAATTATGAGATTCTATTATCAAATCTACTCATTAATTAGCAATTAATCAATTAATTAATAATTAATTTAATCATATTTAATTAATATTTCATTCAAATCTTATTTGAATAAATACCTCTCCAATATCTGATAGATTTATATTAATATAATTAATTAAATCATATTCAATTAATATTTTATTCAAATCTTATTTGAATGAATATGTTTACAATAGTTTATAGATTTATATTAATATAATTAATTAAATCATATTTAATTAATATTTCATACAAATCTTATTTGAATGAATATCTCTGCAGTATCTTATAGATTTAATTAAATAAAACTAAATTATTAATTAATTCTCCAATTAATTAATAGCTAAATTAAATATCTTATATATAACTTAAATTAAATATCTTATATTTAACTTAAATTAAATTTGAATCATATTCAAATATAAGTTTATCTCATAACCAATAATTTTAATATGAATCCAATTCACATTAAATTAATTTTGAATCATATCTAAAATTAAATTATATAATAAAGTTTGATAAACTTTATATTATAATGTATCACTATATATTAAACTAATTCCCAAAGTAAATTTGGACATTTCAAATTACAACCAATATAAATAAATCTCATTACCCTTTACGAGCTAGGAATGGGACTTAATGGACCTACAAATCAGAAGCTACAACGATCTGAGATTAATTGGCTAAACTCATTAACCACATTAATCAATATTCGTTAACTGTGTGTATGCTCCACTAAAGACCCACAGTTAAACTCTTCTCACTGTAGATATATTTATGTGTCCACGGATATAGACCAATAATAGTAAGTTAGTCCTTCATGAGTGTTTTGTAATACCAGCTGGGTCAATTTACTGTTTTACTTCTAGATTACATCTAGATTACCTCTAATATTTAAATACCAGTGTTCCTCCAATGAACAATCTGTTTATGATCCTACCAATAAACAGAAACCCCTCTCTTGCCATAGAGAGGGTAGGGCCCTTTGTTTAAGATCTGTAGACACCATTTAAGGAAACACTCATCTATTTACCCTAAAGTAGGGAAAGAGTGAATTCCATCTTGTGTAATTATGTTTCTAGCTCTCCACTCGATTTTGTCCCCAAAATGATAAGCTTATTGAGTTGGCGATCTAACCACTCTCACCTGTACAAATCAAAGGACAACCCTTGTGAACATGAGTTCATAACACACTCAAGATTAAGACTAAGTTACCTAGGTCATCCTAGTGAAATAGAAACCTAACTAGTTAAGGGAGTTACATCTAGTGCTTACTATTTCGCGGTTCGGTCTTATGCAAACTCATTGCATATGATACTCTCACTCGCATGTCAACTACTCGAATGCGTTGGATTATTGCGTTTGTATCAAATACAAAGTGAGTCGTATCCATAGTGTTACCAGGATAAGGTACCCAGCCTTATCCCTATACTATATACCCTTTAAGATGATCTCGAACATTGATCCTTGTATGTCTCTACATACTGTTCAAGACTCATTAAACATTTTAGGATGTTAGTTTATTGGATTTGAGTTATTAAGACAAAACTAATATTATAATCAATAACAATTATTACAATAATAGCACTTTATTAATAACGGTCAATGGATTATATTTACAATCTACTAGTTTTAGGACATAAATCTCAACAATTTCTTCTATTCTTTTTACTGTTTTATGTACTTCCTTTAGGCATCATAATTTATTTTTATTTTTGGTAGTTTTCTGTAACACCCCAGAATTTAAGGTATTTTATTTTAATCGAATTACCTTATTTTTTTTTAAAGATTTTAAAATATTTGAGTGTTGTATACCTTAAATTTAAGGAAAATAAAAGAAATATGAATTTAATAAATAAGTAATAGTAATAATAGTTGTTATTATTATTTTTATTATTATTATTATTATTATTATTATTATTATTATTTTTATTTTTATTAAATAAAACAAATGAAAAAGGGGGGGGGGGGGGAAATTAAAATTTCTTTCCCCCTATCTTCCCTCGCGTGCACACCCCCCCCCCGCCCCTCCATTTTTTTTCTTTTTTCTTTCTTTCTTTCTTCTCTTCTCTTCTCCTTTTCTTCCGTTTAGATCCCTAGCCGCTAGCCCCTTTTCCCTTTCTCCTTTCCGTTCCGGTGAAACCCAGCCGCCTGCTACCGTCCGCGCGCCGCCGTCCGTCCCAACTCGCAGAACCCAGCCGCTGTCCGCCCAAATCTCCTCTGTTCCGACCGTCCGACGAAGCTCAGCCCAGCCGCACGCCGTCTGCCTTCGTCCGCAAAGCCGACCGCCTCTGTCTCCTTCCAGCCGCGCATTTTCCAGCCGCGGATTTGAAGCCGACCCATGCCCAAATCGATTTGCACAATGTCGCTTACCCTAGTCTTGTGTGCCGCTGCCGCTATGTCGTTGTAAATTCGTTGGTTAAGGATGAAATTGATGGATTTAAGAGTCTTAATTGAAATCTCGATTAGTTGATGTTGTTTAATTGGGTGTTTGGATGTTTGTTCTTGAAGGGGATATAGGAGATTTGAAGAACTGGGACTTTGAGTTTTGCCATAAGCTTCGTTGGAGTCGTCTCTCCACTTCTTGGGTAAGTTGTGGAGTTTACGTATGGGTGAATTGAATGGATGAAGCTATTTAGAAGGATGTTAATTTTACGTTTGATTATGTTTAGGAATTTATTCATTTGAAATTGCTCGATTGAAGAACTTGCATAAATGCGAGGTAAGGGACTTTCTACTGGACTCAATAACAAGAATTAAGATGTATTGACTATATGGATTGAAATGTTATATCTGGACTGAGTAGGGATGACGGTTATGTTGTGTGTTTGGGTGTGAACTGAAAGTTTAACGTATATTGTGTTTGACTGAATGAAATTTATATATGTATGTATGGATTGACGTGGACTTGTTGTCTAGTGTATGTTGTGACTGCTGGGCTATTTATGTTGCTGACTGATGTAGTGATATGTTTTGACTGTCCTTGGGTGAAATTAGGATAATATGGTTGTTTGAGGTTAAATGGGAGCTTATGTGATAAGGGAATTGGACTGTATTGAGAATGATTGTTAAGACGTTTAGAATGGACTGAGGGGATAAATTGTTAGTTTCCTAGTGGGTAGTTACCTTGCGGGTGCCCTACAGAATTATCACCCTTTGTGCATCCTTCGGGAGCACTAGACTGATATGTGCATCATTCGGGAGCACTAGACTGATACGTGCATCCTTCGGGAGCACTAGACTGATACGTGCATCCTTCGGGAGCACTAGACTGATATGTGCATCCTTCGGGAGCACTAGACTAATACGTGCATCATTCGGGAGCACTAGACTGATATGTGCATCCTTCGGGAACACTAGACTGATATGTGTATCCTTCGGGAGCACTAGACTAATATGTGCATCCTACGGGATCACGAGACTGTGATTGTGCAGGGTACCCCATAGGAAGCTATTAATTTATTTTCCCCTAACGGGACCAGTAGTGGGTCTCTTACTGAGTATATTAATACTCACCCTTTTTTTTTCTGTTTAACTTTTCAGGCAAAGGTAACACGAGGGGCAGACCGACGAGGGACAAGAAGGAATCGTGATTTGCCATAGATGACTGTCCTTTAAACTGCTTCCGCTGACGGTTTTAAAATATTTTGTTTGAACTAAGTTTACAATTTGTTAAATTTTTGTAAACAGTACTTTGAAATTTATATTTTGAAATAGGGCCCGATTAAGGTTTTTATTAAATTTCTTATGGTTTCCAACTAAAGTTTACTATGTCTTTTGTCAACAAACGGTTTTGAGTAAAAGTAACGACTTAGATTTGATGAGAAAAGTTTGGGTCGTTACATTTTCTGTCAATACCAACCTCTTTCTTCACCCATCTATTATATATAATACCATTTGAACTAAATTTCATTCAAGTTCATCCCATCTTTGGCTAATTGTTCACTCATTGGTATGTTTTGTTTAATTCATTGTCCAGTTGTTTTGCTGATTTTGGATTTTCATTTCATCTTTCCTTTTTATTTTTTTTCAAGTCACTGTTTATTTATTTGGATCCTCTTGGTTTAATATTTCTGCTATATACTACACTATAACTAACAAAATTCAAGGTCCAATGATTGAACGAATTTCAAACTTTTGAGGATCGACCAATAGTTTTTTATACTTTTGTTTTTCTTTTTTCTTTATGGCCTCTAAAGTCTAAACCTTATGTTTGCTATTGTCGAGCTTTTCGTCTAATGTACGGGTAGAATTCTGATCAAATAGAATTGGTATGCCTTCCTTCCTTCAAGTTTCTGTTTTATTTTATCATTCATCTTCGCTTAATCGATTTTCTGTCATCTTTTCATATTGCTCGAGAGTAATAACTCTTTAAACGAGGTTTGTACACAACAATTTTTTACCTTTCTTGAAGATGTTTATAGTTATAATATCTTATAAATTTTAGTTTATGTACTTTTGTATATTATTTACCCGAACGTTATATTAAACATTTTTGTTGTAGCACTATTGCACCATTTAAGTTTGATAAGAAGTATGTCATGAATTTGAGCTACAATAGGTTTTTTTTATGTACAATTTATGTAATATGTGAAATTTAATTAAGCATGAATTTTAAATTATGTGTTATATTGAATTACGCACTATTATATGTCGTACATTAACATTAGGTTAACTTTTATAAACTAGAAAATTTTAACGCACGTTGCACAACCTTGTTAATACATATTTTTGTTAAAATGAATAAATAGTATGTAATGATAAATTTAAAAAATAACAATATTAAAGATATAACTTCTTTATATACCATGTTTGTTTTGTTACATTTCTAACATTTAGATTTTTATAATATTTTCCTTTCTCTTTTACCACATAGTTGAATTTTTTGAACAAGTCATTTTATAGACTCATTTAAGTTTTTGTTGCTTGAAAAAGAAAACATATTACATTTTGTATATTAAGTAAATTATTGTGTAAATATAATTTTAAGTAATAAATGTGAGGATGAGACAATGTGAAAAAGAAATAGTTAATATTTATTTTATTTTATTTTTACATGGATTAAATAATAAATCATTTTAATTTTTATGTGCAATAAAAACAAGTTTCATTGAGTACGTGAGTGATGGCAGTGGGTTCTTTTTTTACCTTCTAATTATCAACACAAAAATATTAATTAATAAGAACAATTTAGGTAAAAAACAAACGATAATAGTAAAGTTTAAGATTTTGACAAAGGGGTAAAATAATTTAAAAAAATGATTCTTTCCTTAACCAATCTTGAAGATAAAATTATTATTTCTTTTCAAAGAAATGAGTAAATTATATAATCATGTAGAACAAATTAAAATATAAAATTTCAAAATCCAAGGTTTTATTGAACTTGACTTCACAATTGACAATATATTGTATGCCATTTTCTTACTCTCTTTATGTAACACCCCAAAATTTAAGAAAATTTTAAATTTAATTATCTTAGTTGAATTTAATTTAAGTTGGATTTATTTGGGGTGTTATTTTAGATAAAAAGAGATATTTGTTTGTTTTGTGGAAATTAGAATTTATTTAAATATTTACAAAAAAAATCTAAATAAATTATGGAAATTGGAAATTTTCTATATTGTTATGGATTTGATAAGAGAGAATGATCTCGGTAAATTAATTTTGTGAAAGTTAAGAATTTTGAATATATATGTATATATATGTGTAAAGTTATGAAAGATTGAGCAAATGGATGAAATTGTTTGTGGAAGTGATTGATTTCTATTCAATTATGTTTAGGTTGGTTCGTTGGATTTTAGTTCGATCAAGAAACTTAGGTAACATTGAGGTAAGGGATTTCTACTACTGGACCCATACGTAAATTTCAATGATTAAAAGAACTTGTCTGCTATGCATGGACTTGAATGACTAAAAAGGTATGACTGCTAAATGTAGATTGGTATGGTTAAAGGGACTTAATTGCTTTATGTAGATTTGAATGTGTTGATGGATTGATTGAATTAAAAATGTTGTACTGACTGAATTGAGGATTGTTGACTGTTATGCTAACGTATAGGTAGTGTACTGTAGATTGAATTGACTAAACTGAGGTGGGTGACACTTACGTATAAGTATAACTGTTTGAGGAACCGTTATGCTAATGTTTGATTATGTACTGGTTTGTGTAAATTGACAGTATATGCGTTGAACTGAAAGAAGGATATGATGGCAGCTTGAATTGTAAATTTAATTGATTGTTTAAAATGTTATATTTGACTGAGGGGAATTATTAGCGTTATCTATAAGGTAGTGCGCCTTGCAGGTGTCCCACGGGATCACCACTTGTTGTGTATCATTTGGAGCACTAGATTGATAGGTGCATTCTTCGGAAGCACTAGACTGATATGTGCATCATTTGGGGGGCACTAGACTGATATGTGCATCCTTTGGGAGCACTAGACTGATATGTGCATCCTTAGGAAGCATTAGACTGATTATGTGCATCCTACGGGATCACAAGACTGTTATGATGCAGGGTACCTCCCAATAGAAAGTTAATAATTTTACCCCTAGCGGGACCAGTAGTGGGTCTCTTATTGAGTATATTTATACTCACCCTTTCATGTTTAATTTTTCAGGCAAGGGTAGTACGAGAGGCAGACCGACGAGGGATAAGAGGGAGATGTGATCGCCATAGGGGAATTTTCTTCAAAATTGCATCCGCTTAGTGTTTTTACTGTTTTTCGTTTTTGTTTTGAGGATTTAAAATGAGTTTCATGTTTAGAACGGTTTATTTTGGGTAATTTATAAATGATACTTTAGAAATTTTATTTTGTTAAACTAGGGTCCGAATGAAGTTTCTTTGATAATGATTGTTTCAAATAAATTTTATAGTATTTTGTGTTAAGCAAAGTGTTTTTGTTTAAAAATAATGACTTCGACTTAATCTCAAAAGTTGGGTCTTTAAACTTTATACATACAAAAATCAATGGTTGTAATCATGTATTACAAATTAAAAAAGAGAACTAAAAGAATTATCATACATGATTTCACAAAATTGACTTTGCATCATTTTTTTTTGCTCCACTACATGCATATCTTTGAGTCTTCCCTTACATTACACAAAGTATTAACAATACTACAACATAAAAGCAAGGTTGGAATGATGTTAATTTAAACAAACGTAGAAATTATAAGACTAAGAATGAGTAATAAGAAGAAGATTAAAGAAAGTCTAAGTGGAGGTGATATTCAAATATTTGCAAGAAAAATGGTTGAAGAGAGTTGTTTATATTGTTTACAAAAATATAAGTTACAAAAACTTTTAAACTTACCTTAATTATTCTAGAAATTTAATCATTGATACAAAGAAATAGATTTTTCATCTTTTAACCTCTTTTATCTCCTAAAATCTTAAGGGGTTGTGAGAATGTAATTAAAAGATAATAAATAATTAATATTTTTATTTTATTTTTAATAATAGTAGTAATTAAATCATTTAAACTCTAATGTGTCATACGTAATGTTTTTTATTTTATTTTAATAATCAATAATAATTAAATCATTTTAACCTTAATATCTCATAAAGTAATGTTTTTTTTATTTGTTTTAAAAAAAAGACTCATTTCATTGTGTACGTGAGTGGTTTTTTTTTTAAATTACCAACCTATAATAAAATATTCAATAACAACAATTTTGATGTTTAAAAACAAATGCTACTGTAAATTTAAGACTAAATTTTTTAAAGAAATACATTATTAGTTAATTCTAAAACTTCTTAATCAATAAGAATATTAAATGTTAACCTAAGCAAGATTGAAGTAAAGAACATAATCAAAATTAGAGAATTATATCACTGTGACAAAATAATTCAAAAATGATTCTCCATGTTAAGTAGTAAGATAATAAAGATAAATTGGAACAGTAGTAATACTAAAAATGCATGTATTTTTGTAATAATTTCCTTTACAAATAAAAAACCTTTTTATTCAACAAATTCATATCATAAAACTTAAAAAAAAAAAAAAAAAAAACAAAACAAAATAAAAAGACATTTTCTTAAGCCGACCTTCAACTTAATACATAAATATATTTTTTTAGAAAAAAGAAATTGAATATAAGATTGAGATCATATACCTTGAATCAAAGTCATTTGATACCATTCTTCTTTGCTTAGCAAAACTCTTAGAAATATGTGAAATTATTTATAGAGATGGAAGAGAAAAATGTGCTCTATTCAGTTTGTCGAATTTGAAAAGTTAGGAGAAAAATTTGGAGGGTTTAGAATGTGAAGAGATTTAATTTTATTAGATGTAAAATAGGAAATTAGTTTTCTGTTTTACTAACTAGTTCTTCAAAACTAGTTATACATCTATTTAGTTATTTCTTTTCTCTAGAAGATATGTATAAATACCCATAAAGGCTCTCATCAATAATGAGTCTCTCCATATATTTTCTTCTGGCATTACTTCTGTTATGGTATCAAAGCTCTAAAGCTTCTCTTTCTTCACGCTAGAATCATGACTTCAAACCCAGACCCACTTCAATCTTCGACGGTACCACCATCAATGTCGTCGTCTTCCTCCACAAAAAATCCACAGAATGTTTCCTACAATACTCAACAGGAACAGATCAACCTCTCCAACAACCCATATGTTATGCATCACAGTGATACATCAAAGTTTGTTCTTGTCACCGAACCTCTCACTGATGATAATTACGTCACATAAAGCCATTCCATGATTCTTGCTTTATCCATCCGGAATAAACTTGGTTTCATTGACGGAACAATAACCAAACCAACCGGTGAATTATTACCTCTTTGGATTAGAAATATTAATGTCGTAATAGCCTGAATATTAGACCCTATTTCGAAAAGTATTTCATCAAGCATACTGTTCACTAAATTGGCTTGAGCAATATGGGTTGATCTTCAAAATCGATTTCAAAAGAGAAATGGCCTAAGAATTTTCTAGTTGACACGTGATTTATGTAAATAAAGCAAGATCAAGGATCAGTCACGATGTATTTTTCCAAAGTGAAAAGTTTGTGGGACGAATACGCTTCATATCGTCCGGGATGCACTTGTGGCAAATGTACCTATGGCGGCTCACAGTTTATTGAAAAGTTTGTGGCATTCAAATACCTGATGTATTTTCTGATGGGATTAAATGACAACTTCAATCATGCTCGTTCTCAAGTCCTACTCATGGACCCTCCCCTACAATCAACAAAGCCTTTTCACTAATAGTGCAACAAGAACAACATCAAATCACCTCTAAATCCAACCTTCCCTCACCTTAGCTGCTTAAAAGACCAACACATCCCCATCCCCATACCATATAAAGTCTCAACCAAACTCCAACTAGAATCCTTCTTACGATACTAACAAATCCAACAAGAATAGACCAATGTGTACATATTGCCATTTATCCGGACACACCATTGATAAATGCTACAAACTCCATGGTTACCCACCAGGCTATAAATTAAAAGGCAGAGCGAATAATCAGGTACACAAGCCACCATCAAATAATCTACGTGCTGCAAATAACACCACATAAGTCCCTCAAACGTCATCTACAAGTTCCATATTGGACAATGAGACTCTTGCCTGATGCCATAACATTCTATCGATGTTACAGATGAAGCTTGTAGCTGTCAAGACTGATCATGAATCCGTCACTCATATAGCAGGTATATGCCTTCCTTACAAAAATAGAGATGAATGGATTATTGACTCAGGAGCTTCAACATGTATATGCTTTAAAAAACATGTGGTTTTTGATTTGAAGCCTATTAAAAGCTCAATCACTCTTCCAAATAGCTGTCAAATTCCTATACATTATGAAGGTTCAGTTAGACTCTTTGATTCCATTGTTCTTCAGCATGTTCTTTATGTACCCAGAATTCCAATACAACTTGCTGTCTGTCAGTGCTTTATTAAAAGATCATACACTTACTGTGAATTTTCTTGATGATGGCTGTGACATTTAGGAAAAGTCCACTTTCAGGAAGATTGGTAGAGGTAAACTTCATGAAGGACTTTATATTGTTGAGCTGCCATATAAAGCGACTGATTTGCCACATAATTATTCCTCCATGAATACAGTAGCTTGTGCAACACCTGAAATTTGGCACACAAGGCTAGAACATCCTTCTTTCTCTCGGCTGACTACTTTAAAAGACGTGTTGTTTCTTGATTCCTCTGTCGTAAATAAAAATTATTCTTGTGAAATTTGTCCACTAGTAAAACAAAGAAGATTATCTTTTGAACCACATAAAAATATAACTGCAACTATTTTTTATATGATACATGATGATGTTTGTGGCTCATTCTCTACTTGCTCACATGCTGTGTAACAACCCAACTTTACTAGAAGGTTGAGGTCATTACTATTTAAATAAGTATAGTTTTTTTTTTAAAAAGGAAAATTAATTTGTAAGTTGAGAAAAATTTAAATAATAAGAAAATAAATAAGTAATTAAAGTGGTAAACAAAATACTAGTTTGGGCCCATAAAATAAAAGAAATACATTAAAATAATTTTACCAAATTTCTGAAATCCAAAAAAAATATAATTACTGAAACATAAATGCGGAAAAGCTGAACTATTCCCTATGGCGAACCACGGTCACTTCTTATCATTCGCCAGCTTGCCCTTGCCTTTGCCCTTATCTGAAAATTAAACATTTAAAAGAATGAGTATAAAATTATACTCAGTAAGAGACCCATAAGTCTCCCTATGTGTTGTTAGTCTCTTTGTTAGAGTCCTGAAATAAAGTACCACGCTCTATGGTGCTCCCGAACGCACACTATCCAGTAGTCCCACCGGGACTGAACTGGGCTCTCGGTGAACCCGAAGGAATCACCCTAAAGGAGAGTCGGGCTGTAAGTGATCCCGTCGAATCACGTCACAATAACTACTCAAACATATATAGGGGAGGACCTTGATGGACCCCTCGTGGTACGACCCTAACCAGCAGACCAACAGAACACTATAGGCTATACATGCTCATCATAAAATCAACATCTCAGCTCAACACACATAATCTCAGAAATACATATAATCACATCATGCACCAATGGTACTGCATCTCAATCAAAAGGGGGAAAAATCTCTTACCAGGAGATCTGCTAAATAATTCACAGGTTGGCAGTCAATTCCTCACAATACTCAGTCCTAAACATAAACAAAATTAACATTAACAATCTTGTCAACCATCACCCTACTGTTTAATTAAGCAACCAAACTTATCCAAGCTTACCCCAAGATTAGGGTTGAATCCAACACCACCTTAACTGGAAAATTCACAGTCCTATTTCCACCAATTTCACTTGAACCTTCAAGCAACCATAAATCAACTTATTCCAAATACCATCTCTTTTAAGATAAAAAAAATATTTAATTGGGTGTACCAAACCCATACAAACTCACCCCAAATGGCTCAAAAGGTTGCAAGAGGCTAAACTTGAAGATGGCTCGACTAGAAGAGGCTTCGGCTCGGACGCGGCTTGGTGGAGACAGACGCGTGCGGCTGGACGAACGACTTGCGGACGTGTGCCGCTGGACGCGTGGAGGAGTTTCGTCGGTTGTAGGATTCGCGGCGGTCGTCGTCGTGCGGAGGAGTTGCGTCGGTTGTAGGATTCGCGGCGGTAGGAGACGCACAGTGAAGAGGGGCGACGGCTAGGGTTTTAACATGGAAGAAGGTTGAAGATGAAGTGCACACAATCCAAGGAGTCCTATTTAATAATAAATATATTATTATTATTTCCCTTCCCTATTCCTATTTAATTTCTCTTTCTTCATTAACCACCCCTTCCATCACCATAAGTTTGCTCTTTTTCCAAAAATGCCAAAGTACTCCTCTCTTAATAATTATATTAACCCACATTATAATTATTCTTATTCCTCCATGATTTTATATATACACATAACCATATTTACTCATAATACCTCCAACTTTACAACCAGTAAATCCAAAACCAATTTTAACAATAGAACTCCAATTTCCATAAATTAACCACTTATCCTTCCAAAATACTTAATCTCCACAATTTAAACAATTTCACAAATAACACCCAAAACTAAGCAAAATAAAATGATAATAAAAATAACCTAATAGTTTTGGGATGTTACATGCTGGTTATAAATTCTTTCTCACGATAGTTGATGACCATAGTAGATATACTTGGATTTTTCTTATGAAAAATAAATCTGATGTGCTGAAAATAGTTCCTCAATTTTTTGTATATGTAGAAACACAATACAGCAGAAACAACAAGATTTTTAGATTTGATAATGCACCAGAATTTTCTTTCACACAATTCTTTCTGGAGAAAGGAGTTGTTCACCAATTTTCGTGTGTTGGAAGGTCAGAGCAAAATGCAGTAGTAGAAGGAAACACCAGCATATCTTGAACGTGGCAAGATCTTTATATTTTCAGTCACGAGTACCATTGAAGTTCTTGAGTGAATGCATCCTAACAACTGTCTTTCTTATCAATCGAACTCCATCTCCCCTGCTGAATTGGAAAACTTCTTATGAATTACTACATGGAAAGATGGTAGATTACTCACTAATAAGAAGTTTTGGATGTCTATGCTTTGCATCCACATTACCAAATGGTAGGTCAAAGTTTGACCTAAGAGCCACGAGAGCGGTCTTCATGGGCTACCCAAATGGTATGAAAGCTTACAAACTATTTGATATTAGTAGTAATGAGATGTTTATATCAAGAGATGTGAACAAGAGCCTTTCCTATACAACCTTGTTCTTCTCAAAGCCTTTGACATTGACATCACAACCTAGCCCTATTCATCATTTCCCCACCCGGCTGTCAACCCTCTAAATAAAGATTTATCCTCTTCAACTTTTAACCAAGATAGTCATTCATTAAACTAACCCAATAATCTTCACCAACATCGATATTATTATCCAAACTCCTTCACAGTCAACAAACAACATCCCTTCAACACCAATCCCTTCAGAATTATCATACCATTGTTCATCTCCTTCCTTCAAAACATACCATTGGATGTAAATGGATGTACAAGATTAAATATAAGGTTGATGGCTCGATTGAAAGATACAAAGCTAGACTTATGACGAAGGGATATACTCAGCAAGAAGGTCTAGATTTCATAGAGACATTTTCACCAGTTGCAAAATTAGTTACTTATAATTGGCCACTCTTACAACTAGATGTAAACAATGCGTTCTTACATGGAGATTTATTTGAAGAATTTTTTTATGGAACTGCCACTTGGTTATAAGCCACAAACCAATTGCAACCGTGGCCAAAAGTTAGTATGTAAACTGAAGAAGTCAATCTATGACTTTTAAAGCATCTAGGCAATGGTATGCAAAATTTTCAGATACACTCATAGCTCTTGGCTTCACTCAATCTAAGGCTGATTACTCCTTGTTTGTCCATGGAAAAGGAGAACATTTCATTGTTTTATTAGTCTATGTTAATGATATAATTAGGAGCCAATGAAAATGAAATCAATTAAGTGAAAGTTTTACAAATGTCGATTTTCATTGAAAAAAGAAAGAAAATAATAAAAAACTGTTTTTTTTAAAAAAAAACTTTCTTTTAATAATTTATAACTATTTTTCAAATTTAAAATTCCCTCAAAATTTTTACTATAACTTTGGTCATACTAATAAAAAAAAACAAAACAGTTGAATACATCCTACATACAAATAATTTCTTGCATCATATTAGCCAAAATATCATTTCACTTTCAAAATAATGTGTTATTTTTACTATAAAATTTGGTCATACTAATAAAAAAAATCAAATTGTAGTTATACTTCCTACATACAAAGATTTTTTTTTTTTTTTACAATTTTTATTTTTAAAAATATACTTGTTCTTTGAATACATATTTAAAATATAAAAATAAGTTAAAGATGTGTTCAATAAAAATATTAATGATATTAATAGTTCGGTTCTGTTCATTAATTAAGAACACCATTTTGAGAAAAAATTATTAATATGGGTTTTATCCCGAAAACATTATCAAAGTATGATTTTTTTTTGTTGTAAAACTTAATAATTATATTTTAATTTTCTTGTAAATTTTTTTTTTAAGTACTTTGTCTTGAAATGTATTAACAGAGAATGGAAGAACTATTTCTCACATTTTATTTATGAACAATGAGGGAAATTTATAGGTGTATGTACAGTTGGTTATGAAGGATAATAGTGAAAGGAAAACTAATGTAACAGTATTAGTTTTTCAATTTCTTTAACAAACTACATTAACCGTATACTAACAGACATCAAATTCTAATACTCCCCCTCAAGATGGAGAAAAAATATTTTTAACTCCCATCTTGCACATATGAAGAGACAATGTTGTTTAGTGAGGGCATCAACAAGTTGATGTGAAGAGCGTACGGGCAGCAGCTTGATGGATCCATCAACAATTCTATCTCGAACGAAGTGGTAGTCCAACTCTATATGTTTGGTTCTCTCATGGAATATGGGATTATTAGAAATGTAAAGACAGCTTGATTATCACAAAACACCACAGTTGGTGCATTTGTTGCAATGTGTAATTCTTTGAGAAGACTTTTGAGCCAGATAACTTCGCAAGAAACAATGGCCAATGCTCGGTACTCTACTTCAGCTGATGACGGTGAAACTGTTTGTTGTTTCTTTGACTTCCATGATACAAGGGATTTTCCAAGGAAGACACAAAACCCGGTGACTGAACGACGGGTATCAAGACATGATCCCCAATCAGCATCTGCAAATGCTTTTAAGGATATATCATCTGTTTCAAATAGAAATATTCCTTGGCCCGCTGAACCTTTGATGTATCTCAAAAGGTGATTAGCTGCATTCATGTGAGTTTTGTCAGGTTTTGCCATGAATTGGCTGAGCTTATGAACAACAAATGTGATGTCCGGTCTTGAAATGGTTAAGTATAGAAGTTTCCCAATTAATCTTCGATAGGTAGTTGGATCTTAAAGAAGATCTTTATCAGAAGTTTTTAGCTTGGTTGTCGGATCCATAGGCACAAATATTGGCTTAGCACCAAGCAAACCAGCTTCTTCCAGTAAGCGTAATGCATAATGTCTTTGTGACAATAGAATACCTGTTGATGAACGTGCAAATTCAAGACCAAGAAAGAATTTGAGAGATCCCAAGTCTTTGAGCAGGAATTTTTGATTGAGTACATTTCGTAATCTTTGATTAAGATCAACATTTGCTCCAGTGATGATAATGTCATCGACATAGACAAGTAGAGCTATAAAACTGGTGCCTTGACCTTTTACAAAGAGAGAATAGGCAGCCTTGGACTGCTGAAAACCTATTGAAGTGAGGAATTGGGAGAACTTGGCAAACCATTGACGTGAGACCTGTTTTAATCCATATATGAATTTATGAAGTTTGCATACCATTTCCTCCCCCTGAATGGTGACGTTCGGTTTATAACCCAATGGTAAGTCCACGTATACTTCTTCAAACAAGTCTCCATGTAGAAATGCATTGTTCACATCTAATTGAAGTAGATGCCAATCTTTTGATACTGCTATAGTTAATAAGGTTTTGACAGTTACCATTTTGGCCACTGGTGAGAAAGTCTCAAAGTAATCAAGACCTTTTTGTTGTGTATATCCTTTTGCAATGAGCCCCGCCTTATACCTTGCAACAGATCCATCAATTTTATGTTTAATTTTATGTATCCATCAGCATCCTACAGTATTCTTGCCGGGTGGTAGAGGAACTATGCTCCGTGTTTGATTTGTCTCCATAGCCTTTAGTTCAACTTCCATGACCCTTCTCCAATCATCATGTATGACAACCTCATGGTAAAAGTTTGGTTCATGTAAGGTAGAGGCTTGGAGTATGGAATGTTTAAAGAAATGGGAGAGATTTTAGTATGAAATGTATTGGTTTAAAGGGTATTTTGTGGAGCTTGGTTGGTGAGGTTGTGATGTAAGAAGGTTGCAATGATAAGCTTGGATATAAGAAGGCTGCTTGCTGATTCGAGTGGATCTTCTAACTGTAGGATTGTTAGAAGTTTCAGAAGCATGTTGTTCAGACTGTTGGGTTAGTAAGGTTGGATGGTTTGTGGACTGGGCTATGGTTTGTGACGGACTGTCATTGGTTGGGTTTGGTGAAGAGGAAGATGTGGGCATATTGATTGAGGGATTCATGTGATCAATTGGAGATTCATGGAAGACTCTAGGTAAAGAAAAACCTGGTAAAGGATCTTCCATGGGCTGTGAGACAGGAAAGTCTTTAAAAGAGAAGACTTCTTCTTGAAATGCCACATCTCTTTAAATAAAGTACTTTTGTTGGTCAATGTTGTATAGTTTGCATGCTTTCATGCCTTGTGGATAGCCAACAAAGCTGGTATTGCTCTTGGTTGAAACTTAGAGCGATTGTGTGGCAAGGTTGAAGCATAACATAGGGATCCGAACACCTTTAGATTATTATAATCAGGCTTACTGTTGTTAAGTAGTTAAAACGAGACTTCCAGCTTAGCATCTTTGATGGAATTCTGTTGATCAAGTAAACAACAGTCAGTATGCATTCTCCCCAAAAAATTAGAGGAATGCCTGATTGGAAAAATAATGCTCTAGCTGTGTTGAGTATATGTTGATGCTTCCTTTCAACTACAGAGTTTTGTTGTAGGCAGCTCATGCAAGAGAACTGGTGCAATACTCCCTTTTCTTTAAAAAAATTCAGTGAATATAAGTTCAGGGGCATTTTCAGAACACATTTGTTTGATTTTTTTTTACCATATTGGATTTCTATAAGCTTAAAGAAATTAGGTATAATCTGTTTGACATTAGATTTTTTTTAAGCATGATTACCCATGTAAAACGTGTAGCATCATCTACAATGGTAAGGAAGTATGTGTGTCTAACATTTGTAGCAGTAGATAAAGGTCCCCAAATGTCAACATGTATAAGATCAAAAGAATTGGGAGATATATGATTATTTGAAGAAAATCATAGTCTTCTTTGCTTTGCTAATGGACAAGTAGTACAAGTATGAGAAGTAAAAGATTTTAATTGCAACATAGTTTGTAAAGACTTTAAAACATAAACAGAGGGATGGCCAAGTCTTTGATGCCAGAAAAAGGCATTGTCACTGCTAACACATATGGAAGACTGCAGATCAGGAGTATTTTCCAATTTGAAGACATATAGACCATATAGAAGTTTAGCACTGCCAATCTTCTTCAAAGTGAACTTGTCCTGAATCACACAATTATTAGAAGAGAAACTAACATCCACAGGAAGATCTCTTGTTAAAGCACTCACTGATATTAGATTGAATGAAAATTCAGGAACATATAAGACATTCTTCAGCTCTATAGATTCAGATAATTTGATGGTGCCAGCACTTTTAACTTCAAAAACTTGTTTATTTGGTAAATGGATGGATGTTGAGCATGGTTGAATAGATGCAAAATAGGAATTGCAACAAGAAACATAGGTTGATGCTCCAGAATCAATTATCCGAGGGGATGAGTAAGAAGTACCTGCTATATATGAGGTAGTTATTTGGTTGGAGGCACTGATTTGAGACTGAAGCTGGTTGAGAAGATTTTGACATTGAATCAATGCTTCTACAGTGCTGGTATTATTCAAACTTTGATTGCTCTGTGTGATGCCTTGAGAGGTATTCTCACTGTTCTAGGTTGTTACTGAATTAACAACATTATTGCTTCATTGTTGCTGTTGTTTGGTCTTATATCCAGAAAGCTTGTAATATTTATCAACTGTGTGTCCAGGAATGTTGCAGTGGGTGCACATGAGTCTCTCTTTCCTTTGTTGATTGTTAGTTCCACTTTAGATGAGTTAGAGGATACTGCAAAAGCCATCACTAGTGCTGTAGAAGAAAAAGATCCAATTGCCCTTTGTTGTTCCTCTTGAAGTAGAAGAGAAAAGGCTCGGCTAGTTGATGGGAGAGGTCCATAAGGAGAAGTTGAGCTCGTGCTTGAGAGAAGTTTTCATTTAATCCCATAAGAAAGTCCATGAGATATTCCATTTGGAGGAAATCTGTCATTTCTCGTACACCACCACAAGTGCAAGTTCCGCAAGTGCAACCTGGTCATGTATTCAACTCATCAATAAGAGTTTTAAATTTAGTATAATACATACCAATGGTGTCTTGGTTCTGCTCCAAAGTTGCAAGGGATCATTTCAACTAAAAGATTCTTGGCGTGTTCTTCTTTTGAAATCTTTCTTTAAGGTCAATCCATATTGCTCTTGTTGAATCTGAAAATAAAATGCTTGCTGATATAGGTTTGGACACTGAATTTAGTATCCAAGAAATAACGATGTTGTTATTTCTGATCCAAGCGAAAGAAGATCGCCGGTTGGTTTGGTAATGGTTTCGTCGATGAATCCAATATTGTTCTTCATTGAAAGACCAATGGTCATTGCTAGGCTCCAAGAGATATAATTCTCATCTGTCAATCGCTCTGTAACCAGCACCAGACTTGTATTATCATTCTGATGGAGAAAGTAAGGATTCAAATATCCTTGGTTCTGATTGAAAGGAGTTTGAGCAGAGGTATCAGACTGACTAAAATTATGACTTTCTTGGATCTCCGGCAGGTTCTGTGAAGTGTTGATGGCTGGAGGTTTCATCCCGACGGCAATGAATCTTGAGTTTTAGCGAAAGACTAAAAGAAGTTTTGGAAAGAAGAAGAAATGCTTTGATACCATATTAACAGAGAATGGAAGAACTATTTCTCACATTTTAGTTATGAACAATGGAGTAAATTTATAGGTGTATGTACAGTTGGTTATGAAGGATAACATTGAAAGGAAAACTAATGTAACACTATTAGTTTTTCAGTTTCTTTAACAAACTACATTAACCGTATACTAACAGACATCAAGTTCTAATAAAAAGCAAATAATAATAATAATAATTAAAAAAAACTCTTTCTCTTTTAATAATTTGTCTTATATTTTTTAATCCAGTTACTAAAAATGATGTTTCGTGCAAGTAAATGTTTCGTTATTCATTAAAATCAATAAGTAGTAATTAAACTTCCTCCTAAAAACTTTTTTCTAATATGTTATGAATGAAAAAAAACTAATTGGACAAGTCATCAGTACTCAACACGTAATGGATCCACAACTAGTCGCAATACTAACAATATTTACAACTTCACAACGTCAGTTACTTATGACGTTAGAGTTATTACTAAATGACGCCAAGAGGATAAAATATACATCTCGAAAAATATGTGAGACGATCAATAATATCCTCTAGCTATATCTAAAGTAATTAACTAAGAGAATAGCTAAAGAAACAGAAAAACAAATAACACAGAAGACTTTGTTAACCCAGGTCGGAAAATATGGCCTACGTCTGGGGAGCTTCTCTACTCAGATAAGAAATATTATTAACATTCAAAGGAGTAATCAACAACACTCTTAAGTTATAACAAAAACTTAATCAAAGACAGGCTCCCCCAAAATTTATGTTTGAATCTACATGAAGATAAACTCAGGCTCCCCTGAATTCCATTGACCTCAATTCAACTATTTTAGTCTTCTCTCATATTTCTTATCAACAGGTGCAGCACAAATATCACTTGCAAAACTTCAGTAATCTATCTTCATAAAGAAGGCAATTCGACTACCTTCCTAAATAATAATTTTTCAAGAGAGAGCTTCTCCAAAATCAAATTTTCATCAACGTGCACACCGAACTAAGCCCATGGCTTAGATATTTAAAGATCACAATAATATATCTCCAGTAACTTCTTTATGCAAA
Source organism: Cucumis hystrix (assembly GCA_025688845.1). Lineage (NCBI taxonomy): Eukaryota > Viridiplantae > Streptophyta > Magnoliopsida > Cucurbitales > Cucurbitaceae > Cucumis > Cucumis hystrix. Next base: position 5,962,350 of record CM046892.1, on the reverse strand, counting down.
GATATAGATAAAAGATTCCTATTATGAAGGAAAATCATTTATCTTTAAATAATATCCATATCTTTAAGTAATATCCTTTATTTGAATAATTACCACATTAATAATAATAATAATAATAAAAAACTTATTATTTCTTTTTGACAAAAATATCCAACAAACTCCCCTTTTTTGTCAAAAAGAGATTAATTCTTAAGTCTAGTAATGCACACACAATCCTTGCCTTGCTTGCGAGAAGCTTCACAATTTAAAGGCTTCGCAAATCTTCTTCATCTTTTTGTTAAAAAAAAATATAGATAAAGATTCCTAATAAAGAGGAAAATCTTTCATTCTATAAATATTTATTTTTCCCTTTTTGAATAAAATAACCAGCGATAATAAAAAGAATTCTTATTAATTCTTTTTGAAAAAAAATCCAACAACATCATTTGATAGTAGACATTGTATTAGACAACTAATTAGCATACTTTCGACTAATCCATGAGTCCAACCTATGTTGTTATCAAAGTACAAGAATGGTTAAAAGATATTTCGCCATTCTGCCATTTACTTTAGGATTACTGGTGGATTAGTCATAACAGAAGTTATAGATGACGTAAAAAAATCAAATGATTCAAAGAGAATTACTATTGGTTGGTGAGACAATTTCTTGACATTTCAACGTCATCTTGTTGGTCATTTTACGCTAGTATGACTAGTTGTTGAAAAAACCTTAGCCTGTACCAAACTCATGTATGAATCTGCAATGGAAATGGTTTAAGGTAACTACCAATTGTACGGACGCTAGTTGCATATGAATAATTATAATTTTATTATATCGCATAATTGTCTAGGTGCATTAGATGACACATACATCAAGGTAAATGTCAGTGGAACTGATTGTCCAAGGTATAGGACATGAAAGGGGGAGGTTGCAACAAACGAACTAGGTGTTTGTGATACGAAAGACAATTTTTTTTTTTTTTTGTTTTAGCTGGGTGAGAAGGATCAAAAACCGATTCTCAAATCCTTAGAGATGCAATATCAAGACCCAATGGATTAAAGGTTTTGAAGGGTAATAAATAGATAGACATATTTTCTCTACATACTATTTATTTTCGTTCAATGAGATTTGAAATAGTCGAGTTCTGGACGGGGCACTAAAGCCCTAAACCCTATTACTACCTATGTGATGTTGGGTATCAAAACACTGGGAGTTTCTTGGCTCTACAGAGGAGAAAGATATCATCTTTCAGAGTGACATGACAAACGAAATGCACCAACAACAGCACCAGAGTTCTTCAACATGAAACATTCTTCTGCACAGAATGTCATCGAAGTTCTGAACTTCATACACATTCTTCATATTTTGAAATTTTAAATTAAATGATTTTAAATCTTTTCGTTTCAAACAAAATAATTAATTTAAAATAATTTCTTTAAATGATTTTAAATCATTTTCTTTAACTTTTTATTTTGAATCCAAATGGAGGGTTAACACAATCAGGAGATAAAAAGCGAAAGATAACGATGAAAGAAAATCATATATACTTCTTCGATATTACGCTTTTAACTTTTTTGTTTTTGGAGGCAACAATTATTTTTATTTCATATATATATTTTAAAAATACTAAAACAATAATTAGTAGAAAAAATCAGAATATCACTTCGTGTTAATAGTCAAATACATTTTTTATTTGCAATTAACTATATATTAATAACAACAATAAATGCATAAATTTGTAGGCTTAAGCATCTATTGCTATCAATGTGGTGAAAAAGGACATTATAAAAATGAATGCCAAAGTAAGTTTGGAGAAGACAACGGAAGATCAATCCAAACTGGAGTGGCATCCCACTCAGTTCAATAGCCTACGCGAAGAGGCTCCACGCTAGATAAAGAAAAAAGAGTGGTAGATGTAGAGTTTAAGGGAAAGTAAGAAAAGAGATTATTGTAATAGTTAAGTTTATAGTTTTGTTTCTAGTAGTTTTGTTGCAAAGTGTAAAGTTGTAATTATAAGGTTAAGTAATGAAAGAAGAATGTTTATGAAAGATTGAAGTTAATCTTTCTTATCTAAATTTTAAGGACGAAATTTCTTAAGAGGGAAAGAGTTGTAAGACTCGTAGTTATGATTTGTAGTTTTGACCCGTAGATAAAACAAGTAGTTAAGGTAAGTAGTTAAGACCCGTAGTTAAGAGAAGAAGTCAAAATTTGACTGGCATAAAATTTGCGTTTCGGGTGGTCTACACGAGAAGAGGTGGGTTACTTAGCCAGAAAGGTTATGCGAGAAGAATTTTGAAAGGTTAAGGGATTAAGGTTCTTCGTGAGATGAAGGATTAGGCGAGAAAAAGTAAGGAAACTTTCCGAAAATTTCATAAGTGTTTTAATGAGCCACATGTAGAGTTTATGTTAAGCATGGTTAAGATAAACCTTAAGATCACACGTGTACTAATAAGACGCAGGAGGTGACATTTTACCAAGAGCTTGAGGGTGACTAAGCTTGTTTTTAAAGTAGTATATATAGAGGATGAGATTAGAATGTTAAGGAGGATTATTCTGAGAATTTAAAGAAAAAAGTTTAAGTGGTGAGGTGCTGTCAATTAGCTATGCGAGAAGACTACACGGGAAGAAGAAGAAGAGAAGGCTTTGAAGTTTAAGTAGATAAGTAGGGTGGGTGTTTTCTTCAAAGTATTTATATGATTTCAAGCTTCCTTGGAAAATAGTTTACTAATTTGAAATAATGATTTCAAATTATATGTTTATAAAGAGATTTCCATGAAAAGTTTATGTTGTATTAAAAGTATGCTTTATGTGATTTCAATGTTTATGAAATGGTGTTTAAACCATTATTCTACTTCCTATGAATGAGCTGATTGTTATGTGCACATAGGAAGTAAAGACAACCATGTAGAAAAGGACTACATGGTGTAGTGAAGCTGACCAATATAGAAAAAGATTGCATTGTGTTTAGCGGCCTGAGCAACAAGAACGAATCAAGATACCAAGTCACGCTGTGTCTCGCTAGATAAGCAAGTAGATCTACGAGACGGGGTGTGACACTCTTTCTTTGAAATACCATAATTTTTCCTATTGAATGCTTGATTGTCAATGGTATAAGTGCAATGAATGTTTGAGTGCATGCTTAAAAATTAGACAACTATCAATCATTATCAAGTTGTATTCAATAACATTAAGAATTAGTATCACATAGTAATTAGATAACAATCACTATTATTGGTTAGGTATCAAATAGTAATCATACACAATCGATATCATTAGTAGTTATATAACAATCATAAAAATGACATAATACTCAATTTTTTTACAAAAGTTAGTTAATCAATAAGGTCGTTTTACTTTTTTGTTTCAATGACTAATTTAAACTACTAACTATTTGACAAAATAAATGATAATTGAAAGGCAACCAAATTAAACTAACTAATTGACAAAAAAAACAAAAAAAAAACAAAACAAAATAAAAAACAAAAACAAAAAGAAGGTAATCATATATATGACAATATATCATAAACTACTAATTATGTGCCAGACTAGAAAGTAATCAAATGTTACTTAAATAATCAAATGATTATCTTAAAATGCTAACTAAAATTGAAAAAAAAAAACATAGAAGATAATCATATGACAATAAAAAATAAATCAAATGACTAACTTAGGAGGCTAACTAAAATTGAAAAAAAAAAGTAGAAAGTAATTCGATGACAATTCAAAAGGTAATCAAATGACAATCTCAGTATTTTGTAGTTGTGTTTAATCTTCTAATGACCATTTTTTCTTAGTGACAATGAGATAATCAACAATGTTATATAGATTAAAAAAATGAATGCTAATAAGAAAACCAGTAGTGGGTCTCTTATTGGGTATTTTTTTTATACCCTTTTTCATGTTTAACTTTTCCAGGTAAAGTTAATACGAAAAGGTAGATCGACGAGGGACTCATGAACCCTATATGGGAATATTGTAAAAATGCTTCACCTACCGTTTTAATGTTTTACCGTTTTTTTTAATGTTTTGATGATTGAAATGAGTTTTATGTTTAGAACGACTGTTTGTTTCTTAATGACTTAAAATACAATATTTTTTTAACTTTTATTTTGTTTGAAATAGGGTGGGAATTAACTTTCTTTGATGTTTATTTATTAAGAGATCTGAATTTTTTTTTTTTTTGTTTAAATGAAGTGTCTTTGGGTTAAAGTAATGATCTCAGCTTAGTTTAAAAAGTTGGATCGTTACAATTAGTTTCTAAGTTCTTAGATTTAGAAGATTGCATTCGATGTTTGGTAATACTACGTTGTGAATATTGCAAAGTTCTATAGTTTATTATTGAATGTTTGATAATACTACGTTGTGCACTAAAGTTCCGTAGTTGCACTTCTCTCACTATAGATATATTTGTGTCCATTTGATATAACAATGATAAGTAAGTTAATCATTTACAGGTTGTTTGTAACCTCGTGGGTCAAATTACCGTTCTACTCCCAAGACTACATCTTGCTCCTTAAGTCCCACTAATCCACTATTGAATATTTGGTTTTAAGTCCAACCTATAAGCCAAATCCCTTTCGAGTCAATAAGAGGGTGGGGCCCCTTATTTAAGACTTGGATTCAATCCTTAAGGAAACAATCTATCTACTAATTAACCTTAAAGCGGGTAAGAGTGAATTTTGTTTTGTCCCTAAAATGGGAGGCTTATTGATCCAGTGTTGATGAGCTGCCCTCACCTATGCAGACCTAAGGATAATCTCGTGTGAATAGGCGTTCATAGTTAGATCAAGATTAATATTAATTTACCTAGGTCATCAATAATCGAAATAGTCAGTTTTAAATAGTAAATAACGTTATAACGTAAAAGTGACTATTTCATGGTTCAGTCATATGTAAACTCTTTACATAGGATTCTTCCATTTTCATATGTCTCTACATGACCGATTCAAAGATCACATAGTTTGTATTAACTATAAAGTGGGTAGCAGTGCCAAACCTTATTGTATACTATAGACTATTTAATATACTCGAACTTGATCCACATTTATGTCTTTACATAAAGTTCAAGTTTATTGGATTTAAGATTATAATATTTAATTTCACTAATAATTTCTCAATAACGACTTTATTAAATAAAATATGATTACAAACTACGAGTTTTAGGACATAAATTTCAATACGATTTTTCTTTTCTTTTTTTAGAATAAATCGAAAACATCAAATGTAATTGAAATGAATTTCTAATAAATTTATTAGGAAAATAACAAGTTTTTTTGTCTTTTCCAAAGGAAACTATAATTTATTGTAGTTATTAATTTTGTGCATCTATAAACATATCAACAAACAATAATAGAAAATGTTTGTGTATCTATCAACAAACAATTATATTAAACAATTTTATCCAAATTATTTAAATGTATGAAACACATGTAATGCAAGTGGTTAAATACTAGTTTTAATAAATGTGAGGATGTTTTATTTAAAATATAATAAAATTGAATTAAAATATTTATAAATACAGTACAAATGCGAGTTCATCCTCAGTAGATAACAATAGGTTTATAATTGTCTATTACTAATAAATAACTATCTAACATTTTCTATTAATATATGACAAACAATAGTTCTATGATTTAAACAATTACTGCCATTGGCAACCGAGCTAGGGTGGGTGATTCCCAATTCCGTTCCTGTACAATAATTATTGACGGAAAAAATTATAAAAAAAAAACTCCAATAATTATCTACATTCAAATGTTCAAGTTAATGAAATTAAAATTTTAAAATAAAAAAAATCAACAAAATTTTAGAAGCATTTTAAAAAATAACCAAATATTGAAACTATGTATAAAATATAGCAAAAATAAGTTTATTTTGCTATATTTTGTAAATGGTTTTACTATTTTGAAAATCACTAATAAAATACATTTTAAATCCCTCGAAAATAAAGTCTACCATTCTCAATATTTGAAAGAATAAAAAAATATTTTAAAAATGAGAAAAGTGATTTTGAATTGTATCAAATTTTACAGTAGTGTAGACAACTATTAGTGGGAAATAACAGCAATAACTTGATTATACATTACATATAAGCCCCATACACAATTATGTACTTGCCAAATAAACATATATACCTTTTCTTAAAATATCTATACCTAAAAGAGTATTATTATTATTGCAAATTTTCAAAAGTAACTCCAACTCTCAAAATATAATAACAATAATACAATAAATAAGTATCTAATTACAATAATTCCATATAAAATTTAGTTCAAATAAATATAAATTTAAAACTAAAAAACAAAGTTAAATATCATATAAATATCACTTATTGCGCTCAATGTAAGCTACACCCTCTTAATGATATAACAACTAACAAAATTTAATCAATTCAAGGGTCGAACCAACCTTATATTTATATATATATATGTCAAATACATTGAATATAATGAATATTTGAGTATAATTTTGTTGCATCTATCTTTTGTGCAGTCAACTTCAACCACACAATAATATTTTTAAAAAAATAATTAGAGAATTCAGATGTCTACGTTATTTGTCTTATTAAGCTCAATGCAACCATCAATACCTCATTCTATTTGAGACAAAGAATGAAGTAATGACTTTTATCACTTGACACGTGATGACTTGGATTAAGCTAAACAAGCGGCAAAAGGAATTTAGTAGTACATTATTGTCGCTAAACTTAGCCTTAGCGTACATATCAGAAATGTGAGTGTGCGTCAAAGCACTGAGAGATTGCTTGCTTTAATATAGGATGAGTTGCATATAATTAATTCAGAAGGATTAGATATATAAACCATCTTTTAACTTCAAGTATTTGGATCCTGAAAGGCAAACAAGTATAGTGAAAGCACCAAGAAGTTTCTTGTCTTAAATCCGAAGTTATCAAATGCTTAGTAAGATGGAAATACAAGCATGGCAGGAAAAAAGAAGGAATTGAGACCGACTAATTTCATCTAATTAACATGACATTGGAAATTAAGCAAAAATATAACTTCATGAACACTAACCTTTGAATTCAAAATTCTCCTTTGGTTCTTGATCATTTTCGTTGATTCCAAGTGGTAGACAACTACACGGATCTTCTCTATTCTCTAGCTTTAGAACACGATTACATGATCGAATTGGTGATCGATTTAATGAGTTTTTAGAGACAATGAGAATATGAATATTTTAAAAAAAAAACTTCAAAACTCTCCTTCAATCTCCACCGAAAATCCTTCTCTTAAAATGCACAATATTATCATAATTTATGTTGTATGCTTGATGTTTAGTGGAAGAGGTGGAAAAAGTCACACCTCTTCACCTTTTTTTTAAGAATGAAATTCAAATTTAATTTTAAATTTATTTGATTTTTCAAAAAAACAATTTTCTAAAAAACAAATTTTAAATTATTTTATTATTTAATATTAATTAATCTAGGAATTTTTTCAAAAATAGAACAAAATGCGAAAATATTTGTACTGTATAGAACAATTTTGAAAAAGGAAAAAGGCTACAAGTAATCGACCGCACACTCGAGAAAAAATGGTTTTATACCCAGTCTAAACTATCTCGTACCCAGTCTAAACGATCTTATACAAGGTCTAAACGATATTGTACTTTATACCAAGTCTAAATGATCTTGTACCCTTGTACCTAGTCCAAACGATCTTGTACTCAATTTAAACGATCTTGTATCAAATCTAAACGATATTGTACTCAGTCTAAACGATCTTATAACAAATCTAAACGATCTATTAGTGATAGTTGTCTATCTCTGTCTATTTGAGATAGACAACTGATTATTTCGATATTGGTACATGATCGTTTAGATTCTGTACCAATCTATCATGTAAATCTTGTACAAGAAGAAAAAAAGAAGATGAGAAATGAAGAAGAAAGAAATTCTGGAAGAGGAAATGAAGAAATTGGTAAATATTTTCATAAATAATTATAATATTGCAAACTGAAGAAACAAAAACTCATCACAATAAACAGAAACTCATACATAAATATAGATATGAGCCCAACTAATTCACGTTGTTTCCTTGAGACAAATTTACTCACCCTAGAGCTTGAGTATAAAGAGTAATTGCCTCCCAGGATAGAACATATCACCTTTCTTCTAAATGGAGCACCCCGTATAGAAGATCAACGAACTAAACCTTGTGAATCTACTGAACGTCAAGATTGTGGATATGAAGAGAAATTTGTTTATAGCAGACAAAGGATTATTGATGTATTTTTTCTCTCAACCAAAAAGACTTATTTATAGACTTATTCGTGGTCATTTGAAAAGTCACGTACTTTAGTTATTAACACTTTTCATGAAATGATGCATTCATTCATGAAGGATCCATTCACGAAGAATCACAAATAATAACTATTTATTCCAACAGTTTTTCATCAACATTCTTGCCCCATTCTTAAAATATATATTAATTAATTAGTTTGAAAACATAAGTAAAAGATGTACGGAAAGGATTTGGGAGATTTTTTTTTTTTGACATTTGAGTTTACTGTTTTCTTTCTTAGTGTTTTTTTTTAAAAAAAATTTAGGTTTATGAACTATATAATTCGTAGACTTATGATGGCTTCAAGAATAGGATAGTTGGATTTTTTTTTCCTTTGCTTCTTGAGAATACTATTCTCCGTTCCTCCAAACAATATGATTGCTTCTGGAGAATACTGTTGTTTTTTTAGAATACTGTTGCTAAATGCTCAACATTTACATTTAGGTCGTTGCACCAATCTTCCAATAAAAAAAACTTGTAAATTTATCATAGCTTGGGAATATTGTTCTTGTTTTATACTTGCTTAGATAATCTACGGTGAAAAACACATGTTTTATGGAGTTTTGTAGTGTTTTATTTTATTTTATTTTATTTTATCTTGGAAGCATCTTAGAACTTCCAAACTTTAAAATGACCAAAATCCCAAATCTAAGTCTATACTTATTTAAGTTATTTATTAATGTTTTGTACCTGTGTTATAACCAAATTTTTATACGTCTTGTAAACATCTCGAAACTGTCTTGTAGACATCTCTCTTGAAACTTCCAAAATTTGAGATACGTAGATCCAAATCAAAATTTTACATGTTTTAAATGATTTTTGAGTTAAATTTTTTAATTCAGGAAGTTGCGAGATGGTAGAATTGGGTATAGAATCACATGTTTAATGGGCACTTGTAGAATCACCCTAAATCACATAAAACAAGTATATAATTGATTTTGGATTCAAAATATGAAGTTTGGAAGTTGCAAGATGTTTGCAGAATATTTTCGAGATACAAATACAGTAGCTAAAAGCTTTCTTAAACATATGTAGAATCACCCTAAATCGCATAAAAGAAATATATAATTGATTTGTGATTGAACATTTACAGCCTGGAAGTTGGGAGACTAAACGACGTTGGTACACGATCTTGTACTATTGTAACTAGTCTAAACGATGTTGTACCATTGTACTCAGTCTAAACGATCTTGTACCAAATCTAAATGATCTATTAGCGATAGTGGTCTATCTTTGTCTATCTAGAATAGACAACTAGTTGTTTAGATACTGATACATGATCGTTTAGATCATGTACCAATACTGTAAGATCTTGTTGCAAGAAGAGAAGAAGAAGATGAGAGATGAAGAAGAAGGAAGAAATTCTGGAAAAGGAAATGAAGAAATCGCAAACAAGAAGAATTGGGAATATGAAGAAAAAGTAATAATAATATGAAGAAATTAATAATATGAAGAGGAGAAGAATAAATCTCATAGAAGAAAAAAAAGAAGTGAAGTCAAGAATGATCCTGTAATATTAAAAACAACAAAGAAAAAATTTGGAATTTATGAAATAACAATGGTGGCTTCATGGGCTTTAATTTTTTGTTTACACAGGCTCCAAACATTTTTAGGTTTTGTTATATTTATGTAATTATTCTAAAATTTAAAACAAATAACTTGAGTGATAAAAATAGGGATTTAAAAAAAGTATAACAAATGGATAAAATATTTACACTGTATAAAATAATTTTGAAAAAGGAAAAAGCCCACACGTCCACAATGTCAACATACGACGATTAATTGACCAAACACGCACGAGTAATCTTCTTCTAAACGATCGTGTACTATAGTCTAAACGATAGTTTGGATCATGATACAAGATCCTGTAATTCATTTTAAACGATAGAGAAAAAAACTTCAAATTTAAACGATCAGATAATAAACTCTAAACAATGACGAGAAAACTTCAGACATAAGCGATCATATAATAAATCATAATGCAAATGATAGATGATCGTGTAGTGAAACAATATACTTTAAACGATCGTGTTGACCATAGTAAATGATCGTGTGGTCCATGGTAAACGATCGTGTTGACCATGGTAAACAATCATGTTGATTATGGTAAGCGATCATGTTGGTTATGGTAAGCGATTGTGTAGTCCAATGTAAATGATCATGAAGAACTTCAAATCTAACGATCTTATAATACAATATACATGATCGTTTAGATTTGGTACACAATTGTTTAGAAATGCAATGGTACATAGTCCTTTGTTAACATTTTTTACTAATCTTCTAAATAATTTAGAATTCTTACCAAAGATGATGAAGATGAAATAGAAGATTTAAACGAATCTTATACTCTAAACACCAAAGAAAGAAAATCTGGAGGAGATAAATAAATTGTAAAGAAGAAGAAGAAGAAGTCAAGAAGTACTAAACTCATCTTGATCTAAACCCAATAAAGGCATATATGAAATTTATGGAAAAGTAATCGACTTCATGGACTTTTCTTATTTTGTTATACTAGTCGTAAATATTTAAGTATTTTGTTACATTTATGTAAATTAACCTAAATAATATTGTAAATCAAATTTTAGTAAGATATGAATGGTGGAAACAATTGTATTATTGCTATTGATTTTGCATCAAAACTTATGTGTATTTTATGATTTAAGTATTTGATAATTATTTTTTTGTATTTTAATGTATGTATATATTTTTTTATTTAATAATTAGATTGTATTTAATCTATATAATATGGAAATAAAAATGCAAGAAAGAAAATACAAGAAACAGTTGTTGAACAAGTTTTGTTCTTCTTTCTTTTCAAGAAACATAAAACTTGAATAGTTATCAAACATATTCTTATTTGTTGTTCTAAAATAAGAAGAAACAAGAAACATAAAATAGGGAACGAGAAATACATCTAGGACTATTCTCCTCCATTCTCCTTCGAATATTATTATAATGGTATTAAAGTAATGAAGGTCTACTTTTAACTTCTTCAATGCATCCCGGCGAGGGTTTCTCTCCTTTAAAGGACGATGAACAACTGAAGATTAATCTATCAGCTCCGGTAGTCACGCTAATGATTGCTTCTTCTACTCTAACTAGACCTCAAGTAATCGATGCTCACACATTTTCGGACATCTGTGTTATTTGTGACTTGACACGTGATGATCTAGATTTAGCTAAATAGATGGCTAGAGGAATGTAGCAATACATTCTTATCGTCGAACGTATCCTTAGCATGCATATCATAAATGCGAATGTGTGGGGCGAAGCACTGAGTGTTTTCTCACCTTAATATAGGATGAGTTGCGTATAGTTAATTCAGACGGATCATATATAAATCATCTTTTAACTTCAAGTATTTGGATCTTGAAAGACGAGCAAGTATGGTGGAGAGATTGCTCGCCTTAAATCTGAAGTTAACAAATGCTTTGTATCGCCTTTACACATTGGTTACCTTTGCTTTACACTTAATTATATAGATATTCGGGCATCACCATATTCAATGTACACGAGTTCACATTCCATAACATCTCAACGCTATGTTCATCTTGCTACTCCATCGCACATGGGGTAAATATATAGAATCGATTATATTGTCCATATCAATTATTTTGTACGGCACCGCACAACCTTTGAATGCATGATTAGTCCCTTAGGATCACTAATTCTCTGAGTTCGACCTTAACTTACATAGAAAACCTCTCTTTTCGCTTACACTTGGGCAAGAGAGAGGAAAACTTGTACGTAAACATGATAACTTGTAGAAATACAAGTTATTATAGTCTTTTAGATAGAATAATGAAACCAAACACGTACTAAGTGTATCAAAATTGGTAGCTTATATTGAAAATTCATAAATATTTAGAAATAAACTTTACATGAGTCTCCATGCCTACTTTACCGTGTTTTTAGTGTTTTAACACAGGATGTGAACAAAAGAAGAGACTACTGAATTACAGAGGAACTCGTTGAAAACTACACGAGAAAACCTTGCCTAGCAAGTATAGTTTATAGGCGAGATCCACACGCAAGAAAGGTTTACTAGAAGACAAGAATGGTAGTTGAATTTGATGTGACTTGACATAGGCAACTTTCAAGGCAGACATGATCAAAATAATAGAAGCTTCTCGCCAAAAGTTATCTATAAAAGGACTCCATCCATACGAGGGGGGGGGGGGGGGGGGCTGAATGGGCCAAACCTTAGAGGAAGGTGGAAAGGAGTGACCTTTCCACTATCTGTAAAAGTCTTTCTTCCTCTTCTTCGGTCAGTTTGTAGGTGAAAGCTTAAGATTTGAGTAGAGAAGAGTCCATTTTCCACCACCCCTAACTTGTAATGTCATTTATGTACTTACCTTTTTTGTATTTCTTTGCAATGTACTTGTTCATATCGTACAATGGCCAAAGGCCTACGTTCTTTAATATATTGCATGTTTATACCTTTTCAATCCATCATGTCTTTATTATTCATCTGTCAATGTGTTATTTGTAGATTATGTTTGTGATAAATTCTTGATAAGAAGCTTAGCTTATAACTCATATTGCATTAGTTGAGCTATAGTCATCACTTGGCCAGTGTTTATCACTAACTACCTGAGAGGGAAAGTAGAAAGGATATGGTTAATGCGTGCAAGGAGGAGTTTGGACAAACTCCACCTTGGTGAGATAACTTCCATCATTTGTGTCTTGAAAGGAGAACAAGTGTGGGTTTTAGGTGTCGAGAGGTTGTCACCCCTAAAAGAGAAGCTCTATAAGTTTTGTAAGTAAACTCTTCTATATATATCTTGCTTAACCCAACTTAGTCATTTGCATCTCGAGAGGCGAGCAAGTGTGATGTTTAAAGATACCTAGAGGTGCTTGCCTTCACCACACTGTGTAGATAATTCTTTTATACCGCCCAAAGGAAGAGTAAACTCTAAATCTAACCTTTGATATCAATTCCCTGTGTTTGACCCTGAATTACCCAAGAAACCTATTGTTTTGCTTACACTTAGACAAGTAATAGAAAAACTTGTACTCAATGAGGACTTAGTATTTACATGAAAATGAAGATACATAGTGAGCATCTAGCATGCAATGTCCATGATCAAATGACTCATCACATAGAATTAAATACACACACACACAACATTACCACCTAAGTCTGAAGTAAACTAACTAACCAAGTTTTTGGTGAGTAAGTTAGTTTAACTCAACCAAAACTATGAACCTGTCTAGTTAGCAACACATAGGTAAAAGCATGCACCTTTTATCGCATTCACCTAGCCTAGACACCAACTCTGGCCGCACACTTAGAGCCTAATTAGAGTGCATTCACGAACTAAAGCAAGCACTTGTATCATGATTTTGAATGCATGGTTACAAAAAATTAGGAAAGATGGGTTGTTTGTCTAAATTTAGTGCTATTGGAGAACCTATCTTTTATCATTGAGATCATCTTGCACAATATTAGATGGCTTAGGAAGTGAATATAATGCTTTTGTTACGTCTACACAAAATCATTCTGACAATCCTTCTATTGAAGATGTGAGAAGTCTTTTATTAGCCTATAAAACTCGTTTGGAAAAATAGAGTGCTATTGATCAACTTAATATTGCTCAAGCTAACCTTGGTCGATTTTCTTTTCAACACAATAGTAAGCAAAATTCCTCTCGGCCTCTCTTTAATCAACCCTTCCCTATGTCACACCCCATCACTTCTTCCGACTAAATGGAGGCATGCTTCTTAGACCCTCAACGCAACCACACTGCGTGATAAATGCTGAATGGCTTTTCTACCAAT